>JANJGN010001555.1:82500-128544 GCA_026770705.1 Isurus oxyrinchus
TGTTACAGTGAGGGGTGTGGGATATATCAGATTGTTACAGTGAGGTGTGTGGGATATATCAGAGTGTTACAGTGAGGGGTGTGGGGTATATCAGAGTGTTACAGTGAGAGGTGTGGGATATATCAGAGTGTTACAGTGAGGGGTGTGGGGTATATCAGAGTGTTACAGTGAGGGTGTGGGGTATATCAGAGTGTTACAGTGAGGGGTGTGGGGTATATCAGAGAGTTACAGTGAGGGGTGTGGGGTATATCAGAGTGTTACAGTGAGGGGTGTGGGGTATATCAGAGTGTTACAGTGAGGGGTGTGGGGTATATCAGAGTGTTAAAGTGAGGGGTGTGGGGTATATCAGAGTGTTACAGTGAGGGGTGTGGGGCATATCAGAGTGTTACAGTGAGGGGTGTGGGGTATATCAGACTGTTACAGTGAGGGGTGTGGGGTATATCAGAGTGTTACAGTGACAGGTGTGGGGTATATCAGAGAGTTACAGTGAGGGGTGTGGGGTATATCAGAGTGTTACAGTGAGGGGTGTGGGGTATATCAGAGTGTTACAGTGAAGGGTGTGGGATATATAAGAGTGTTAGAGTGAGGGGTGTGGGGTATATCAGTGTTACAGTGAGTGGTGTGGGGTATATCAGAGTGTTAGAGTGAGTGGTGTGGGGTATATCAGAGTGTTACAGTGAGTGGTGTGGGATATATCAGAGTCTTACAGTGAGGGGTGTGGGGTATATCAGAATGTTACAGTGAGGGGTGTGGGGTATATCAGAGTGTTACAGTGAGGGGTGTGGGGTATATCAGAGAGTTACAGTGAGGGGTGTGGGGTATAACAGAGTGTTACAGTGAGGGATGTGGGATATATTAGAGTGTTACAGTGAGGGGTGTGGGGTATATCAGAGTGTTACAGTGAGCGGTGTGGGGTATATCGGACTGTTAAAGTGAGGGGTGTGGGATATATCAGAGTGTTAAAGTGAGGGGTGTGGGAAATATCAGAGTGTTAAAGTGAGGGGTGTGGGAAATATCAGAGTGTTACAGTGAGGGGTGTGGGAAATATCAGAGTGTTACAGTGAGGGGTGTGGGGTATATCAGACTGTGACAGTGAGGGGTGTGGGAAATATCACAGAGTTACAGTGAGGGATGTGGGATATAACAGAGTGTTACAGTGAGGGATGTGGGATATATCAGAGTGTAAAAGTGAGGGGTGTGGGATATATCAGAGTGTTACAGAGAGGGGTGTAGGGTATATCAGAGTGTTACAGAGAGGGGTGTGGGGTATATCAGAGTGTTACATTGAGGGGCGAGGGATATATCAGAGTGTTACAGTGAGGGGTGTGGGGTATATCAGAGTGTTAAAGTGAGTGGTGTGGGATATATCAGAGTGTTACAGTGAAGGGTGTGGGATATATCAGAGTGTTACAGTGAGGGGTGTGGGGTATATCAGAATGTTACAGTGAGGGGTGTGGGATATATCAGATTGTTACAGTGAGGGGAGTGTGATATATCAGAGTGTTACATAGAGGGGTGTGGGATATATCAGAGTGTTACAGTGAGGGGTGTGGGGTATATCAGAGTGTTACAGTGAGGGGTGTGGGGTATATCAGTGTGTTACAGTGAGGGGTGTGGGATATATCAGAGTGTGACAGTGAGGGGTGTGGGGTATATCAGAGTGTTACAGTGAGGGGTGTGGGGTATATCAGAGTGTTACAGTGAGGGGTGTGGGGTATATCAGAGTGTTACAGTGAGGTGTGTGGGATATATCAGAGTGTGACAGTGTTGGGTGTGGGGTAAATCAGAGTGTTAAAGTGAGGGGTGTGAGATATATCAGTGTTACAGTGAGGGGTGTGGGGTATATCAGCGTGTTACAGTGAGGGATGTTGGATATATCAGAGTGTTACAGTGAGGTGTGTACGGTATTTCAGAGTGTCATATTTAGGTGTGTGGGTTACATGAAAGAGTGTTACAGTGAGTGGTGTGGGATATGTCAGAGTGTTCCAGTGAGGGGTGTGGGATATATCAGAGTGTTACAGTGAGGGGTGTGGGATATATCAGAGTGTTACAGTGAGGGGTGTGGGGTATATCAGACTGTGACAGTGAGGGGTGTGGGAAATATCACAGAGTTACACTGAGGGATGTGGGATATAACAGAGTGTTACAGTGAGGGATGTGGGATATATCAGAGTGTAAAAGTGAGGGGTGTGGGATATATCAGAGTGTTACAGAGAGGGGTGTGGGGTATATCAGAGTGTTACAGAGAGGGGTGTGGGGTATATCAGAGTGTTACATTGAGGGGCGAGGGATATATCAGAGTGTTACAGTGAGGGGTGTGGGGTATATCAGAGTGTTAAAGTGAGTGGTGTGGGATATATCAGAGTGTTACAGTGAAGGGTGTGGGATATATCAGAGTGTTACAGTGAGGGGTGTGGGGTATATCAGAATGTTACAGTGAGGGGTGTGGGATATATCAGATTGTTACAGTGAGGGGAGTGTGATATATCAGAGTGTTACATAGAGGGGTGTGGGATATATCAGAGTGTTACAGTGAGGGGTGTGGGGTATATCAGAGTGTTACAGTGAGGGGTGTGGGGTATATCAGTGTGTTACAGTGAGGGGTGTGGGATATATCAGAGTGTGACAGTGAGGGGTGTGGGGTATATCAGAGTGTTACAGTGAGGGGTGTGGGGTATATCAGAGTGTTACAGTGAGGGGTGTGGGGTATATCAGAGTGTTACAGTGAGGTGTGTGGGATATATCAGAGTGTGACAGTGTTGGGTGTGGGGTAAATCAGAGTGTTAAAGTGAGGGGTGTGAGATATATCAGTGTTACAGTGAGGGGTGTGGGGTATATCAGCGTGTTACAGTGAGGGATGTTGGATATATCAGAGTGTTACAGTGAGGTGTGTACGGTATTTCAGAGTGTCATATTTAGGTGTGTGGGTTACATGAAAGAGTGTTACAGTGAGTGGTGTGGGATATGTCAGAGTGTTCCAGTGAGGGGTGTGGGATATATCAGAGTGTTACAGTGAGGGGTGTGGGGTATATCAGAGTGTTACATTGAGCGGTGTGGTGTATATCAGAGTGTTGCAGTGAGGGGTGTGTGGTATATCAGATTGTTACTGTGTGGGGTGTGGGATATATCAGAGTGTTACGGTGAGGTGTGTGGGGTATATCAGACTGTTGCAGAGAGTGGTGTGGGATATATCAGAGTGTTACAGAAGGGGTGAGGGGTATATCACCGTGTTACATTGATTGGTGTGGTGTGTATCAGATTGTTACAGTGAGGGGTGTGGGGTATATCAATTTGTTACAGTGAGGGGTGTGGGGTATTTCAGAGTGTTACACTGATGGGTGTGGGGTATATCAGAGTGTTACAGTGAGGGGTGTGGGGTATATCAATTTGTTACAGCGAGGGGTGTGGGGTATTTCAGAGTGTTACACTGATGGGTGTGGGGTATATCAGAGTGTTACACTGATGGGTGTGGGGTGTATCAGAGTGTTAAAGTGAGGGGTGTGGGATATATGCGAGTGTTACACTGATGGGTGAGGGCTGTACCAGAGTGTTACAGTGAGGGGTGTGGGGTAAATCAGTTGTTACAGTGAGGGGTGTGGGATATATCAGAGTGTTACAGTGAGGGGTGTGGGGTAAATCAGTTGTTACAGTGAGTGGTGTGGGGTATGTCAGAGTGTAACAGTGAGGGGTGTGGGGTTTATCACAGTGTTACAGTGAAGGGTGTAGGATATATCAGAGTGTTACAGTGAGGCGTGTGGGCTATATCAGAGTGTTACAGTGAGGGGTGTGGGGTATATCAGAGTGTTACAGTGAGGGGTGTGGGATATATCAGAGTGTTACACTGATGGGTGTGGGGTGTATCAGAGTGTTTCAGTGAGCGGTGTGGGTGAATCAGTTGTTACATTGTGGTGTGTGGGGTATATCTGAGTGTTACAATGAGGTGCGTGGTGCATTTCAGTGTTACAGTGAGGGTTGTGGGGTATATCAGAGTGTTACAGTGAGGGCTGTGGAGTATACCAGAGTGTTACAGTGAGGTTTGCAGTGTATATCAGAGTGTTACAGTGAGGGGTGTGGTTATATCAGAGTGTTACAGTGAGTGGTGTGGGATATATCAGAGTGTTAAAGTGAGGGGTGTGGGATATATCAGAGTGTTACAGGGAGGGGTGTGGGGTATTTCAGAGTGTTACAGTTAGGGATGTGGGACATATCAGAGAGTTACAGTTAGGGATGAGGGATATATCAGAGTGTTACTGTGAGGAATGTGGGATATATCAGAGTGTGACATTGAGGGGTGTGGGATATATCATTGTGTTAGAGTGAGGTGTGTGGGGTACATCAGAGTGTTACAGTGAGGGATGTGGGATATATCTCAGTGTTACAGTGAGGGTTGTGGGCTATATCAGAGTGTTCTATTGAGGGGTGAGGGTATATCAGAGTGTTACAGTGAGGGGTGTGGGGTATATCAGAGTGTTACCTTGAGGGATGTGGTGTATATCAGATTGGTACAGTGAGGGGTGTGCGGTATATCAGAGTGTTACTGTGAGGGTTGTGGGGTATATCAGAGTGTTCTATGGAGGGATGTGGGGTATATCAAAGTGTTACAGTGAGGTGTGTGGGGTATATCAGACTGTTGCAGTGTGGGTTGTGGGATGTATCAGAGTGTTACAGTGAGGGGTGTGGGGTATATCAGAGTGTTACAGTGTTGGGTGTGGGGTATGTCAGTGTTACAGTGAGGGTTGTGGGTATTTCAGACTGTTAGAGTGAGGGGTGTGGGGTATATCAGAGTGTTACAGTGAGGGGTGTGGGGTATATCAAAGTGTTACATTGAGGGGTGTGGGGTGTATCAGAGTGTTACAGTGAGGGTGTGTGATATATCAGAGTGTTACTGTGAGAGGTGTGGGATATATCAGAGAGTTACAGTGTGGGGTGTGGGATATATCAGTGTTACAGTGAGGGGTGTGGGGTATATCAGAGTGTTACAGTGAGTGGTGTGGGGTATATCAGAGTGTTACAGTGAGGGATGTGGGATATATCAGAGTGTTACAGTGTGGGGTGTGGAATATATCAGAGTGTTACAGTGAGGGGTGTGGGGTATATCAGAGTGTTACAGTGAAGGGTTTGGGTTATAGCAGTGTTACAATGAGAGGTGAGGGATATTTCTGAATGTCATGTTGAGGTCTGTGGGTTACATCATAGACTGTAGCAGTGAGCTGTGCAGGGTATATCACAGTGTCATATTGAGGTGTGTGGGTTACATCATAGAGTGTTACAGTGAGTGGTGTGGGCTATGTCAGAGTGTTACAGTGAGGGGTGTGGGGTATATCAGAATGTTACAGTGAGGGGTGTGGGATATATCAGGGTGTTACACTGATGGGTGTGGGGTAAATCAGTTGTCACAGTGAGGTGTTTGGGGTGTATCAGAGTGTTTCAGTGAGCGGTGTGGGGTAAATCAATTGTTACAGTGAGCTGTGTGGGGTATATCAGAGTCTTACAGTGAGGTGTGTGGTGCTTTTCAGTGTTACATTGAAGGTTGTGGGGTATATCAGAGGTTACAGTGAGGGGTGCGGTGTATATCAGAGTGTTACAGTGAGGGGTGTGGGGTATATCAGAGTGTTACAGTGAGGGGTGTGGGGTATATCAGAGTGTTACAGTGAGGGGTGTGGGGTATAGCAGAGTGTTACAGTGAGGGGTGTGGTGTATATCAGAGTGTTACAGTGAGGGGTGTGGGATATATCAGAGTGTTACAGGGAGGGGTGTGGGGTATTTCACAGTGTTACAGTGAGGGATGTGGGACATATCAGAGAGTTACAGTTAGGGATGTGGGGTATATCAGAGTGTTACATTGAGGGGTGTGGGATATTTCAGAGTGTTACAGTGAGGGCTGTGGGGTACAGCAGATTGTTACATTGAGGGGTGTGGGATATATCAAAGTGTTGCAGAGAGGGGTGTGGGGTATATCAGAGTGTTACAGTGAGGGGTGTGGGGTATATCAGAGTGTTACAGTGAGGGGTGTGGGGTATATCAGAGTGTTAGAGTGAGGAGTGTGGGGTATATCAATTTGTTACAGTGAGGGGTGTGGGGTATTTCAGAGTGTTACAGTGAGTGGTGTGGGGTATATCAGAGTGTTACAGTGAGTGGTGTGTTGTTTTTCAGAGTGTTACACTGATGGGTGTGGGGTGTATCAGAGTGTTAAAGAGAGGGGTGTGGGGTAAATCAGTTTTCAGTGAGGGTTGTGGGGTTTATCAGATTGTTAATGTGTGGTGTGTGGGGTATATCAGAGTGTTACAGTGAGGGGTGTGGGGTATATCAGAGTGTTACAGTGAGGGGTGTGGGGTGTATCGGAGTGTTACAGTGAGGGGTGTGGGATATATGCGAGTGTTACACTGATGGGTGAGGGGTGTACCAGAGTGTTACAGTGAGGGGTGTGGGGTAAATCAGTTGTTACAGTGAGGGGTGTGGGGTAAATCAGTTGTTACAGTGAGGGCTGTGGGATATATCAGAGTGTTACATTGAGGGGTGTGGGATATTTCAGAGTGTTACAGTGAGGGGTGTGGGGTAAATCCGTTGTTACAATGAGGGGTGTGGGGTATATCAGAGTGTTACAGTGAGGGGTGTGGTGTATATCAGAATGTTACAGTGAGGGGTGTGGGGTATATCAGTGTTACAGTGAGGGATGTGGGGTATATCAGAGTGTTACAGCGAGGGGTGTGGGGTATATCAGAGTGTTACAGCGAGGGGTGTGTGATGTATCATTGTTACAGTGAGGGGTGTGGATTATATCTGAGTTACAGTGAGGGGTGCGGTTTATATCAGAGTGTTACAGTGAGGGGTGTGGGGTATATCAGAGTGTTACAGTGAGGGTTGTTGGGCATATCAGAGTGTTAAAGTGAGGGATGTGGGGTATATCAGAGTGTTACAGTAAGGGGTATATCAGAGTTTTACAGTGAGGGGTGTGTGATATATTAGAGTGTTACAGTGAGGGGTTTGGGGTATATCAGAGTGTTGCAGTGAGGTGTTTGGGATATATCAGAGTGTTACAGTGAGGGTTGCATTGTATATCAGAGTGTTACAGTGAGGGGTGTGGTGTATATCAGAGTGTTACAGTGAGTGGTGTGGGATAGAACAGAGTGTTAATGTGAGGGGTGTCGATATATCAGAGTGTTACATTGAGGGATGTGGGATATATGAGTGTTACAGTGAGGAATGCGGGATATATCAGAGTGTTACATTGAGGGGTGTGGGATATATCACAGTGTTAAAGTAAGGAGTGTGGGGTATATCAGAGTGTTACAGTGAGGGGCGTGGGATATATCAGAGTGTTAAAGTAAGGGGTGTGGGGTATATCAGAGTGTAACAGTGAGGGATCTGGGATATATCAGAGTGTTACATTGAGGGGTGTGGGATATATCAGTGTGTTACAGTGAGGGGTGTGGGGTACATCAGAGTGTTACAGTGAGGGATGAGGGATATATCACAGTGTTACGGTGAGGGTTGTGGGGTATATCAGAGTGTTCTATTGAGGGGTGTGGGATATATCAGAGTGTTACAGTGAGTGGTGTGGGATATATCAGATTGGTACAGTGAGGGGTGTGCGTTATATCAGAGTGTTACAGTGAGGGTTGTGGGGTATATCAGAGTGTTCTATGGAGGGGTGTGGGGTATATCAGAGTGTTACAGTGAGGTGTGTGGGGTATATCAGACTTTTACAGTGAGGGGTGTGGGATGTATCAGAGTGTTACAATGAGGGGTGTGGGGTATATCAGAGAGTTACAGTGAGGGGTGTGGGATTTATCAGAGTGTTACAGTGAGGGGTGTGGGATATATCAGAGTGTTACAGTGAGGGCTGTGGGTTATATCAGAGTTTTACTTTGAGGGGTGTGGGATATATCAGAGTGTTACAGTGAGGGGTGAGGGGTATATCAGAGTGTTACAGTGAGGGGTGAGGGTTATACCAGAGTGTTACAGTGAGGCGTGTGGGGTATATCAGAGTGTTAACGTGAGGGGTGTGGGATATATCAGAGTCTAAGAGTGAGGTGTGTGCGGTATTTCAGAGTGTCATATTGACGTGTGTGGGTTACATGATAGAGTGTTACAGTGAGTGGTGTGGGATATGTCAGAGTGTTGCAGTGAGGGATGTGGGAAATATCAGAGTGTTACAGTGAGGGGTATATCAGAGTGTGACAGTGAGGGGTTTGGGGTATATCAGAGTGTTACAGTGAGGTTTTTGGTTTATATCAGAGTGTTACAGTGAGGGGCATATCAGAGTGTTACAGTGAGGGGTGTGGTGTATATCAAGGTGTTAGTATGAGGGGTGTGGGATATATCAGAGTGTTACAGTGAGGGGTGTGGGATATATCAGAATGATACAGTGAAGAGTGTGGGGTGTACCAGAGCGTTATAGTGAGGGGTGTGGGGTATATCAGTGTTACAGTTAGGGGAGTGTGATATATCAGAGCATTACAGTAAAGGGTGTGGGGTTATCAGAGTGTTACAGTGAGGGGTTTGGGGGATATCAGAGTGTTACAGTGAGGGGTGTGGGGTATATAAGAGTTTTATAATGAGGGGTGTGGTGTATATCAGAGTGTTACAGTGAGGCTTGTGGGATGTATCAGAGTGTTACAGTGAATGGTTTGGGGTATATCAGAGTGTTACAGTGTGGGGTGTGGGGTATATCAGAGTGTTACAGTGAGGGGTGTGGGATATATCAGAGTGTTACAGTGAGGGGTGTGGGATATATCAGAGTGTTACAGTGAGGGGTGTGGGGTATATCAGAGAGTTACAGTGAGAGGTGTGGGGTATATCAGTGTAACAGTGAGGGGTGTGGGATATATCAGATTGTTACTGTAAGGGGTGCGGGATATATCAGAGTGTTACAGTGACGAGTGTGGGGTATATCAGAGTGTTACAGTGAAGAGTGTCGGGCATATCAGAATGTTACAGTGTTGGGTATGGACTATATGAGATTATTACAGTGAGGGGTGTGGGGTATATCAGAGTGTTACACTGATGGGTGTGTGGTGTATCAGAGTCTTACAGTGAGGGGTGTGGGGTAAATCAGTTGTCACAGTGAGGTGTTTGGGGTGTATCAGAGTGTTCCAGTGATGTGTGTGGGGTAAATCAATTGTTACAGTGAGGTGTGTGGGGTTTATCAGAGTGTTACAGTGAGGTGTGCAGTGTATTTCAGTGTTACAGTGAGGGGTGTGGGGTATATCAGAGTGTTAAAGTGATAGGTGAAGGATATATCTCAGTGTTACAGTGAGGGGTGTGGGGTATATCAGTGTGTTACAGTGAGGGGTGCGGTGTATATCAGAGTGTTACAGTAAGGGCTATGGAGTATATCAGATTGTTACAGTGAGGGGTGTGGGGTATATCAGAGTGTTACAGTGAGGGGTGTGGGGTATATCAGATTGTTACAGCAAGTGGTGTGTGAGATATCAGTGTTAAATTGAGGGGTGTGGGATATATCAATGTTACAGTGAGGGATGTGGGATATATCAGACTGTTACAGCAAGGGGTGTGGGATATATCAGAGTGTTACAGTGAGCGGTCTGGGATATATCAGAGTGTTGGATTGTTACAGTGAGGGGTGTGGGGTATATCAGAGTGTTACAGTGAGCGGTCTGGGATATATCAGAGTTTTATAGTGAGGGGTGTGGTGTATATCAGAGTGTTGCAGTGAGGATTGTGGGATGTATCAGAGTGTTACAGTGGGTGGTTTGGGGTATATCAGAGTGTTACAGTGTGGGGTGTGGGGTATATCAGAGTGTTACAGTGAGGGGTGTGGGATATATCTGAGTGTTACAGTGAGGGGTGTGGGATATATCAGAGTGTTTCAGTGAGGGGTGTGGGGTATATCAGAGTGTTACAGTGAGAGGTTTGGGGTATATCAGTGTTACAGTGAGGGGTGTGGCGTATATCAGATTGTTACAGTGAGGGTTGTGGAGTATATGCAAGTGTTAGAGTGAGGGGTGTGGGGTATATCAGTGTTACAGTGAGGGGTGTGGGGTATATCAGATTCTTACAGTGAGAGGTGTGGAATGTGGGATATATCATAGTGGTACAGTGATGGGTGTGGGATATATCAGAGTGTTACAGTGAAGGGTGTGGGTTATATCAGTGTTAAAGTGAGAGGTGAGGGATATTTCAGAGTGTCATATTGAGATGTGTGGGTTACATCAGACATTGTTATAGTGAGTGGTGTGGGGTATGTCAGAGTGTTACAGTGAGGGTTATGGGGTATATAAGAGTGTTACTTTGAGGAGTGTGGGGTATATCAGAGTGTTGCAGTGAGGCGTGTGGTGTATGTCAGAGTGTTACAGTGAGGGGTGTGCGGTATATCAGAGTGTTACACTCATGATTGAGGGGTGTACAAGAGTGTTACAGTGAGGGATGTGGGATATATCAGAGTGTTACAGTGAGGGGTGTGGGATATATCAGAGTGTTACAGTGAGGGGTGTGGGATATATCAGAATGTTACAGTGAAGAGTGTGGGGTGTACCAGAGCGTTATAGTGAGGGGTGTGGGGTATATCAGTGTTACAGTTAGGGGAGTGTGATATATCAGAGCATTACAGTAAGGGGTGTGGGTTTATCAGAGTGTTACAGTGAGGGGTTTGGGGGATATCAGAGTGTTACAGTGAGGGGTGTGGGGTATATCAGAGTTTTATAGTGAGGGGTGTGGTGTATATCAGAGTGTTACAGTGAGGCTTGTGGGATGTATCAGAGTGTTACAGTGACTGGTTTGGGGTATATCAGAGTGTTACAGTGTGGGGTGTGGGGTATATCAGAGTGTTACAGTGAGGGGTGTGGGATATATCAGAGTGTTACAGTGAGGGGTGTGGGATATATCAGAGTGTTACAGTGAGGGGTGTGGGGTATATCAGAGAGTTACAATGAGAGGTGTGGGGTATATCAGTGTAACAGTGAGGGCTGTGGGCATATCATAGTGTTACAGTGAGGGGTGTGGGATATATCAGATTGTTACTGTAAGGGGTGCGGGATATATCAGATTGTTACAGTGACGAGTGTGGGGTATGTCAGAGTGTTACAGTGAAGGGTGTGGGGTATATCAGAATGTTACAGTGTTGGCTATGGAGTATATCAGATTGTTACAGTGAGGGGTGTGGGGTATATCAGTGTGTTACAGTGAAGGGTGTCGGGTATATCAGAATGTTACAGTGTTGGGTATGGACTATATGAGATTGTTACAGTGAGGGGTGTGGGGTATATCAGAGTGTTACACTGATGGGTGTGTGGTGTATCAGAGTCTTACAGTGAGGGGTGTGGGGTAAATCAGTTGTCACAGTGAGGTGTTTGGGGTGTATCAGAGTGTTACAGTGATGTGTGTGGGGTAAATCAATTGTTACAGTGAGGTGTGTGGGGTTTATCAGAGTGTTACAGTGAGGTGTGCAGTGTATTTCAGTGTTACAGTGAGGGGTGTGGGGTATATCAGAGTGTTAAAGTGATAGGTGAAGGATATATCTCAGTGTTACAGTGAGGGGTGTGGGGTATATCAGTGTGTTACAGTGAGGGGAGCGGTGTATATCAGAGTGTTACAGTAAGGGCTATGGAGTATATCAGATTGTTACAGTGAGGGGTGTGGGGTATATCAGAGTGTTACAGTGAGGGGTGTGGGGTATATCAGATTGTTACAGCAAGTGGTGTGTGAGATATCAGTATTACATTGAGGGGTGTGGGATATATCAATGTTACAGTGAGGGATGTGGGATATATCAGACTGTTACAGCAAGGGGTGTGTAATATATCCGAGTGTTACATTGGGTGGTGTGGGATATATCAGAGTGTTACAGTGAGGGGTTTGGGGTATATCAGAGTGTTATAGTGAGGGTGTGGGGTATATCAGAGTGTTACAGTGATAGGTGTGGGATATATCTCAGTGTTACAGTGAGGGGTGTGGGGTATATCAGTGTGTTACAGTGAGGAGTGCGGTGTTTTTCAGAGTGTTACAGTAAGGGCTATGGCGTATATCAGATTGTTACAGTGAAGGGTGTGGGGTATATCAGAGTGTTACAGTGAGGGGTGTGGGGTATATCAGAGTGTTACATTTGGTTGTGTGGGATATATCCGAGTGTTACATTGAGTGGTGTGGGATATATCAGAGTGTTACAGTGAGGGGTGTGGCGTATATCAGAGTGTTACAGTGAGCGGTCAGGGATATATCAGAGTTTTATAGTTAGGGGTGTCGTGTATATCCGAGTGTTACAGTGAGGGGTGTGGGATATATCAGAGTGTTACAGTGAGGGGTGTGGGGTATATCAGAGTGTTACAGTGAAGGGTGTGGGGTATATCAGAATGTTACAGTGTTGGGTATGGAGGAAATCAGATTGTTACAGTGAGGGGTGTGGGGTATATCAGAGTGTTACTGTGAGGGGTGTGGGATATATCAGAGTGTTACAGTGAGGGGTTTGGGGGATATCAGAGTGTTACAGTGAGGGGTGTGGCGTATATCAGAGTTTTATAGTGAGGGGTGTGGTGTATATCAGAGTGTTACAGTGAGGCTTGTGGGATGTATCAGAGTGTTACAGTGACTGTTTTGGGGTATATCAGAGTGTTACAGTGTGGGGTGTGGGGTATATCAGAGTGTTACAGTGAGGGGTGTGGGATATATCAGAGTGTTACAGTGAGGGGTGTGGGATATATCAGAGTGTAACAGTGAGGGGTGTGGGGTATATCAGAGAGTTACAGTGAGAGGTGTGGGGTATATCAGTGTAACAGTGAGGGCTGTGGGCATATCATAGTGTTACAGTGAGGGGTGTGGGATATATCAGATTGTTACTGTAAGGGGTGCGGGATATATCAGAGTGTTACAGTGACGAGTGTGGGGTATATCAGAGTGTTACAGTGACGAGTGTGGGGTATATCAGAGTGTTACAGTGAAGGGTTTCGGGTATATCAGAATGTTACAGTGTTGGCTATGGAGTATATCAGATTGTTACAGTGAGGGGTGTGGGGTATATCAGAGTGTTACAGTGAGGAGTGTGGGGTATATCAGAGTGTTACAGTGAAGGGTGTCGGGTATATCAGAATGTTACAGTGTTGGGTATGGACTATATGAGATTGTTACAGTGAGGGGTGTGGGGTATATCAGAGTGTTACACTGATGGGTGTGTGGTGTATCAGAGTCTTACAGTGAGGGGTGTGGGGTAAATCAGTTGTCACAGTTAGGTGTTTGGGGTGTATCAGAGTGTTACAGTGATGTGTGTGGGGTAAATCAATTGTTACTGTGAGGTGTGTGGGGTATATCAGAGTGTTACAGTGAGGTGTGCAGTGTATTTCAGTGTTACAGTGAGGGGTGTGGGGTATATCAGAGTGTTAAAGTGATAGGTGAAGGATATATCACAGTGTTACAGTGAGGGGTGTGGGGTATATCAGTGTGTTACAGTGAGGGGTGCGGTGTATATCAGAGTGTTACAGTAAGGGCTATGGAGTATATCAGATTGTTACAGTGAGGGGTGTGGGGTATATCAGAGTGTTACAGAGAGGGGTGTGGGGTATATCAGAGTGTTACAGTGAGGGGTGTGTGAGATATCAGTGTTAAATTGAGGGGTGTGGGATATATCAATGTTACAGTGAGGGGTGTGGGATATATCAGACTGTTACAGCAAGGGGTGTGTAATATATCCGAGTGTTACATTGGGTGGTGTGGGATATATCAGAGTGTTACAGTGAGGGGTGTGGGGTATATCAGAGTGTTACAGTGAGAGGTGTGGGGTATATCAGTGTTACAGTGAGGGGTGTGGGGTATATCAGATTGTTACAGTGAGGGTTGTGGAGTATATGCGAGTGTTAGAGTGAGGGGTGTGGGGTATATCAGTGTTACAGTGAGGGGTGTGGGGTATATCAGATTCTTACAGTGAGAGGTGTGGAATGTGGGATATATCAGAGTGTTACAGTGATGGGTGTGGGATATATCAGAGTGTTACAGTGAAGGGTGTGGGTTATATCAGTGTTAAAGTGAGAGGTGAGGGATATTTCAGAGTGTCATATTGAGATGTGTGGGTTACATCAGACATTGTTATAGTGAGTGGTGTGGGGTATGTCAGAGTGTTACAGTGAGGGTTATGGGGTATATAAGAGTGTTACTTTGAGGAGTGTGGGGTATATCAGAGTGTTGCAGTGAGGCGTGTGGTGTATGTCAGAGTGTTACAGTGAGGGGTGTGCGGTATATCAGAGTGTTACACTCATGATTGAGGGGTGTACAAGAGTGTTACAGTGAGGGGTGTGGGATATATCAGAGTGTTACAGTGAGGGGTGTGGGGTATATCAGAGTGTTACAGTGAGGGGTGTGGGGTAAATCAGTTGTCACAGTGTGGTGTTTGGGGTGTATCAGAGTGTTAAAGTGATGGGTGTGGGGTAAATGATTTGTTACAGTGAGGTGTGTGGGGTATATCAGAGTGTTACAGTGAGGTGTGTAATGTATTTCAGTGTTACAGTGAGGGGTGTGGGGTATATCAGAGTATTACAGTGATAGGTGTGGGATATATCTCAGTGTTACAGTGAGGGGTGTGGGGTATATCAGTGTGTTACACTGAGGGGTGCGGTGTATATCAGAGTGATACAGTAAGGGCTATGGAGTATATCAGAGTGTTACAGTGAGGGGTGTGGCGTATATCAGAGTGTTACAGTGAGGGGTATGGTGTATATCAGAGTGTTACAGCGTGTGGTGTGTGAGATATCAGTGTTACATTGAGGGGTGTGGGATATATCAGAGTGTTACAGTGAGGGGTGTGGCGTATATCAGAGTCTTAAAGTGAGGGGTGTGGGGTATATCAGAGTCTTACAGAGAGGGTATATCAGAGTGTTACAGTGAGGGGTGTGGTGCATATCAGAGTGTGAAAGTGAGGGGTGTGGGATATATCAGATTGTTACAGTGAGGTGTGTAGTGTAATTCAGTGTTACAGTGAGGGGTGTGGGGTATATCAGAGTGTTACAGTGATAGGTGTGGGATATATCTCAGTGTTACAGTGAGGGGTGTGGGGTATATCAGTGTGTTACAGTGAGGAGTGCGGTGTTTTTCAGAGTGTTACAGTAAGGGCTATGGCGTATATCAGATTGTTACAGTGAAGGGTGTGGGGTATATCAGAGTGTTACAGTGAGGGGTGTGGGGTATATCAGAGTGTTACATTGGGTTGTGTGGGATATATCCGAGTGTTACATTGAGTGGTGTGGGATATATCAGAGTGTTACAGTGAGGGGTGTGGCGTATATCAGAGTGTTACAGTGAGGGGTGTGGGATATATCAGAGTGTTACAGTGAGGGGTGTGGGGTGTATCAGAGTGTTACAGTGAAGGGTGTGGGGTATATCAGTGTGTTACAGTGAGTGGTGTGGGATATATCAGAGTGTTACAGTGTTGGGTATGGAGGAAATCAGATTGTTACCGTGAGGGGTGTGGGGTTTATCAGAGTGTTACAGTGAGGGGTGTGGGATATATCAGAGTGTTACAGTGAGGGGGTGTTGGGTATATCAGAGTGTTACATTGAGGGCTGTGGGGTATATCAGAGTGTTATAGTGAGGGGTGTGGGGTATATCAGTGTGTTACAGTGAGAGGTGTGGGATATATCAGAGTGTTAAAGTGAGGGGTGTGGGGTATATCAGAGTGTCATATTGAGGTTTGTGGGTTACATCACAGAGTGTTACAGTGAGAGTCGTGTGGTATGTCAGACTTTTACAGTGAGGGGTGTGGGGTATATCAGTGTTACAGTGAGGAGTGTGGGGTATATCAGAGTTTTACAGTGAGGGTTGTGGGATATATCAGATTGTTACTGTGAGGTGTGTGGGGTATATCGGAGTGTTTCAGTGAGGGGTGTGGGATATAACAGCGTTACAGAGTGCGGTGATGGATATGTCAGACTGTTAATATGAGGGCGTGGCGTATATTAGGTTTACAGTGAGGGGTGTGGGGTATATCAGAGTGTTACAGTGATAGGTGTGGGATATATCTCAGTGTTACAGTGAGGGGTGTGGGGTATATCAGTGTGTTACAGTGAGGAGTGCGGTGTTTTTCAGAGTGTTACAGTAAGAGCTATGGCGTATATCAGATTGTTACAGTGAAGGGTGTGGGGTATATCAGAGTGTTACAGTGAGAGGTGTGGGGTATATCAGAATGTTACATTGGGTTGTGTGGGATATATCCGAGTGTTACATTGAGTGGTGTGGGATATATCAGAGTGTTACAGTGAGGGGTGTGGCGTATATCAGAGTGTTACAGTGAGCGGTCAGGGATATATCAGAGTTTTATAGTTAGGGGTGTCGTGTATATCAGAGTGTTACAGTGAGGGGTGTGGGATATATCAGAGTGTTACAGTGAGGGGTGTGGGGTATATCAGAGTGTTACAGTGAAGGGTGTGGGGTATATCAGAATGTTACAGTGTTGGGTATGGAGGAAATCAGATTGTTACAGTGAGGGGTGTGGGGTATATCAGAGTGTTACAGTGAGGGGTGTGGGATATATCAGAGTGTTACAGTGAGGGGTTTGGGGGATATCAGAGTGTTACAGTGAGGGGTGTGGGGTATATCAGAGTTTTATAGTGAGGGGTGTGGTGTATATCAGAGTGTTACAGTGAGGCTTGTGGGATGTATCAGAGTGTTACAGTGACTGGTTTGGGGTATATCAGAGTGTTACAGTGTGGGGTGTGGGGTATATCAGAGTGTTACAGTGAGGGGTGTGGGATATATCAGAGTGTTACAGTGAGGGGTGTGGGATATATCAGAGTGTTACAGTGAGGGGTGTGGGGTATATCAGAGAGTTACAGTGAGAGGTGTGGGGTATATCAGTGTAACAGTGAGGGCTGTGGGCATATCATAGTGTTACAGTGAGGGGTGTGGGATATATCAGATTGTTACTGTAAGGGGTGCGGGATATATCAGAGTGTTACAGTGACGAGTGTGGGGTATATCAGAGTGTTACAGTGAAGGGTGTGGGGTATATCAGAATGTTACAGTGTTGGCTATGGAGTATATCAGATTGTTACAGTGAGGGGTGTGGGGTATATCAGAGTGTTACAGTGAAGGGTGTCGGGTATATCAGAATGTTACAGTGTTGGGTATGGACTATATGAGATTGTTACAGTGAGGGGTGTGGGGTATATCAGAGTGTTACACTGATGGGTGTGTGGTGTATCAGAGTCTTACAGTGAGGGGTGTGGTGTAAATCAGTTGTCACAGTTAGGTGTTTGGGGTGTATCAGAGTGTTACAGTGATGTGTGTGGGGTAAATCAATTGTTACTGTGAGGTGTGTGGGGTATATCAGAGTGTTACAGTGAGGTGTGCAGTGTATTTCAGTGTTACAGTGAGGGGTGTGGGGTATATCAGAGTGTTAAAGTGATAGGTGAAGGATATATCACAGTGTTACAGTGAGGGGTGTGGGGTATATCAGTGTGTTACAGTGAGGGGTGCGGTGTATATCAGAGTGTTACAGTAAGGGCTATGGAGTATATCAGATTGTTACAGTGAGGGGTGTGGGGTATATCAGAGTGTTACAGTGAGGGGTGTGGGGTATATCAGAGTGTTACAGCGAGGGGTGTGTGAGATATCAGTGTTACATTGAGGGGTGTGGGATATATCAATGTTACAGTGAGGGGTGTGGGATATATCAGACTGTTACAGCAAGGGGTGTGTAATATATCCGAGTGTTACATTGGGTGGTGTGGGATATATCAGAGTGTCACAGTGAGGGGTGTGGGGTATATCAGAGTGTCACAGTGAGGAGTGTGGGATATATCAGAGTGTTATAGTGAGGGTGTGGGGTATATCAGAGTGTTACAGTGAGGGGTATATCAGAGTGTTACAGTGAGGGGTGTGGTGTATATCAGAGTGTTAAAGTGAGGGGTGTGGAATATATCAGATTGTTACAGTGAGGGGTGTGGGGTATATCAGAGTGTTACAGTGAGCGGTCTGGGATATATCAGAGTTTTATAGTGAGGGGTGTGGTGTATATCAGAGTGTTACAGTGAGGATTGTGGGATGTATCAGAGTGTTACAGTGGGTGGTTTGGGGTAGATCAGAGTGTTACAGTGTGGGGTGTGGGGTATATCAGAGTGTTACAGTGAGGGGTGTGGGATATATCTGAGTGTTACAGTGAGGGGTGTGGGATATATCAGAGTGTTACAGTGAGGGGTGTGGGGTATATCAGAGTGTTACAGTGAGAGGTGTGGGTATATCAGTGTTACAGTGAGGGGTGTGGGGTATATCAGATTGTTACAGTGAGGGTTGTGGAGTATATGCGAGTGTTAGAGTGAGGGGTGTGGGGTATATCAGTGTTACAGTGAGGGGTGTGGGGTATATCAGATTCTTACAGTGAGAGGTGTGGAATGTGGGATATATCAGAGTGTTACAGTGATGGGTGTGGGATATATCAGAGTGTTACAGTGAAGGGTGTGGGTTATATCAGTGTTAAAGTGAGAGGTGAGGGATATTTCAGAGTGTCATATTGAGATGTGTGGGTTACATCAGACATTGTTATAGTGAGTGGTGTGGGGTATGTCAGAGTGTTACAGTGAGGGTTATGGGGTATATAAGAGTGTTACTTTGAGGAGTGTGGGGTATATCAGAGTGTTGCAGTGAGGCGTGTGGTGTATGTCAGAGTGTTACAGTGAGGGGTGTGCGGTATATCAGAGTGTTACACTCATGATTGAGGGGTGTACAAGAGTGTTACAGTGAGGGGTGTGGGATATATCAGAGTGTTACAGTGAGGGGTGTGGGGTATATCAGAGTGTTACAGTGAGGGGTGTGGGGTAAATCAGTTGTCACAGTGTGGTGTTTGGGGTGTATCAGAGTGTTAAAGTGATGGGTGTGGGGTAAATGATTTGTTACAGTGAGGTGTGTGGGGTATATCAGAGTGTTACAGTGAGGTGTGTAATGTATTTCAGTGTTACAGTGAGGGGTGTGGGGTATATCAGAGTATTACAGTGATAGGTGTGGGATATATCTCAGTGTTACAGTGAGGGGTGTGGGGTATATCAGTGTGTTACACTGAGGGGTGCGGTGTATATCAGAGTGATACAGTAAGGGCTATGGAGTATATCAGAGTGTTACAGTGAGGGGTGTGGCGTATATCAGAGTGTTACAGTGAGGGGTATGGTGTATATCAGAGTGTTACAGCGTGTGGTGTGTGAGATATCAGTGTTACATTGAGGGGTGTGGGATATATCAATGTTACAGTGAGGGGTGTGGGATATATCTGACTGTTACAGCAAGGGGTGTGTAATATATCCGAGTGTTACATTGAGTGTTGTGGGATATATCAGAGTGTTACAGTGAGGGGTGTGGCGTATATCAGAGTCTTAAAGTGAGGGGTGTGGGGTATATCAGAGTCTTACAGAGAGGGTATATCAGAGTGTTACAGTGAGGGGTGTGGTGCATATCAGAGTGTGAAAGTGAGGGGTGTGGGATATATCAGATTGTTACAGTGAGGTGTGTAGTGTAATTCAGTGTTACAGTGAGGGGTGTGGGGTATATCAGAGTGTTACAGTGATAGGTGTGGGATATATCTCAGTGTTACAGTGAGGGGTGTGGGGTATATCAGTGTGTTACAGTGAGGAGTGCGGTGTTTTTCAGAGTGTTACAGTAAGGGCTATGGCGTATATCAGATTGTTACAGTGAAGGGTGTGGGGTATATCAGAGTGTTACAGTGAGGGGTGTGGGGTATATCAGAGTGTTACATTGGGTTGTGTGGGATATATCCGAGTGTTACATTGAGTGGTGTGGGATATATCAGAGTGTTACAGTGAGGGGTGTGGCGTATATCAGAGTGTTACAGTGAGGGGTGTGGGATATATCAGAGTGTTACAGTGAGGGGTGTGGGGTGTATCAGAGTTTTACAGTGAAGGGTGTGGGGTATATCAGTGTGTTACAGTGAGTGGTGTGGGATATATCAGAGTGTTACAGCGTTGGGTATGGAGGAAATCAGATTGTTACCGTGAGGGGTGTGGGGTTTATCAGAGTGTTACAGTGAGGGGTGTGGGATATATCAGAGTGTTACAGTGAGGGGGTGTTGGGTATATCAGAGTGTTACATTGAGGGCTGTGGGGTATATCAGAGTGTTATAGTGAGGGGTGTGGGGTATATCAGTGTGTTACAGTGAGAGGTGTGGGATATATCAGAGTGTTAAAGTGAGGGGTGTGGGGTATATCAGAGTGTCATATTGAGGTTTGTGGGTTACATCACAGAGTGTTACAGTGAGAGTCGTGTGGTATGTCAGACTTTTACAGTGAGGGGTGAGGGGTATATCAGTGTTACAGTGAGGAGTGTGGGGTATATCAGAGTTTTACAGTGAGGGTTGTGGGATATATCAGATTGTTACAGTGATGTGTGTGGGGTATATCGGAGTGTTTCAGTGAGGGGTGTGGGATATAACAGCGTTACAGAGTGCGGTGATGGATATGTCAGACTGTTAATATGAGGGCGTGGCGTATATTAGGTATACAGTGAGGGGTGTGGGGTATATCAGAGTGTTACAGTGATAGGTGTGGGATATATCTCAGTGTTACAGTGAGGGGTGTGGGGTATATCAGTGTGTTACAGTGAGGAGTGCGGTGTTTTTCAGAGTGTTACAGTAAGGGCTATGGCGTATATCAGATTGTTACAGTGAAGGGTGTGGGGTATATCAGAGTGTTACAGTGAGAGGTGTGGGGTATATCAGAATGTTACATTGGGTTGTGTGGGATATATCCGAGTGTTACATTGAGTGGTGTGGGATATATCAGAGTGTTACAGTGAGGGGTGTGGCGTATATCAGAGTGTTACAGTGAGCGGTCAGGGATATATCAGAGTTTTATAGTTAGGGGTGTCGTGTATATCAGAGTGTTACAGTGAGGGGTGTGGGATATATCAGAGTGTTACAGTGAGGGGTGTGGGGTATATCAGAGTGTTACAGTGAAGGGTGTGGGGTATATCAGAATGTTACAGTGTTGGGTATGGAGGAAATCAGATTGTTACAGTGAGGGGTGTGGGGTATATCAGAGTGTTACAGTGAGGGGTGTGGGATATATCAGAGTGTTACAGTGAGGGGTTTGGGGTATATCAGAGTGTTACAGTGAGGGGTGTGGGGTATATCAGAGTTTTATAGTGAGGGGTGTGGTGTATATCAGAGTGTTACAGTGAGGCTTGTGGGATGTATCAGAGTGTTACAGTGACTGGTTTGGGGTATATCAGAGTGTTACAGTGTGGGGTGTGGGGTATATCAGAGTGTTACAGTGAGGGGTGTGGGATATATCAGAGTGTTACAGTGAGGGGTGTGGGATATATCAGAGTGTTACAGTGAGGGGTGTGGGGTATATCAGAGAGTTACAGTGAGAGGTGTGGGGTATATCAGTGTAACAGTGAGGGCTGTGGGCATATCATAGTGTTACAGTGAGGGGTGTGGGATATATCAGATTGTTACTGTAAGGGGTGCGGGATATATCAGAGTGTTACAGTGACGAGTGTGGGGTATATCAGAGTGTTACAGTGAAGGGTGTGGGGTATATCAGAATGTTACAGTGTTGGCTATGGAGTATATCAGATTGTTACAGTGAGGGGTGTGGGGTATATCAGAGTGTTACAGTGAAGGGTGTCGGGTATATCAGAATGTTACAGTGTTGGGTATGGACTATATGAGATTGTTACAGTGAGGGGTGTGGGGTATATCAGAGTGTTACACTGATGGGTGTGTGGTGTATCAGAGTCTTACAGTGAGGGGTGTGGTGTAAATCAGTTGTCACAGTTAGGTGTTTGGGGTGTATCAGAGTGTTACAGTGATGTGTGTGGGGTAAATCAATTGTTACTGTGAGGTGTGTGGGGTATATCAGAGTGTTACAGTGAGGTGTGCAGTGTATTTCAGTGTTACAGTGAGGGGTGTGGGGTATATCAGAGTGTTAAAGTGATAGGTGAAGGATATATCACAGTGTTACAGTGAGGGGTGTGGGGTATATCAGTGTGTTACAGTGAGGGGTGCGGTGTATATCAGAGTGTTACAGTAAGGGCTATGGAGTATATCAGATTGTTACAGTGAGGGGTGTGGGGTATATCAGAGTGTTACAGTGAGGGGTGTGGGGTATATCAGAGTGTTACAGCGAGGGGTGTGTGAGATATCAGTGTTACATTGAGGGGTGTGGGATATATCAATGTTACAGTGAGGGGTGTGGGATATATCAGACTGTTACAGCAAGGGGTGTGTAATATATCCGAGTGTTACATTGGGTGGTGTGGGATATATCAGAGTGTCACAGTGAGGGGTGTGGGGTATATCAGAGTGTCACAGTGAGGAGTGTGGGATATATCAGAGTGTTATAGTGAGGGTGTGGGGTATATCAGAGTGTTACAGTGAGGGGTATATCAGAGTGTTACAGTGAGGGGTGTGGTGTATATCAGAGTGTTAAAGTGAGGGGTGTGGAATATATCAGATTGTTACAGTGAGGGGTGTGGGGTATATCAGAGTGTTACAGTGAGCGGTCTGGGATATATCAGAGTTTTATAGTGAGGGGTGTGGTGTATATCAGAGTGTTACAGTGAGGATTGTGGGATGTATCAGAGTGTTACAGTGGGTGGTTTGGGGTAGATCAGAGTGTTACAGTGTGGGGTGTGGGGTATATCAGAGTGTTACAGTGAGGGGTGTGGGATATATCTGAGTGTTACAGTGAGGGGTGTGGGATATATCAGAGTGTTACAGTGAGGGGTGTGGGGTATATCAGAGTGTTACAGTGAGAGGTGTGGGTATATCAGTGTTACAGTGAGGGGTGTGGGGTATATCAGATTGTTACAGTGAGGGTTGTGGAGTATATGCGAGTGTTAGAGTGAGGGGTGTGGGGTATATCAGTGTTACAGTGAGGGGTGTGGGGTATATCAGATTCTTACAGTGAGAGGTGTGGAATGTGGGATATATCAGAGTGTTACAGTGATGGGTGTGGGATATATCAGAGTGTTACAGTGAAGGGTGTGGGTTATATCAGTGTTAAAGTGAGAGGTGAGGGATATTTCAGAGTGTCATATTGAGATGTGTGGGTTACATCAGACATTGTTATAGTGAGTGGTGTGGGGTATGTCAGAGTGTTACAGTGAGGGTTATGGGGTATATAAGAGTGTTACTTTGAGGAGTGTGGGGTATATCAGAGTGTTGCAGTGAGGCGTGTGGTGTATGTCAGAGTGTTACAGTGAGGGGTGTGCGGTATATCAGAGTGTTACACTCATGATTGAGGGGTGTACAAGAGTGTTACAGTGAGGGGTGTGGGATATATCAGAGTGTTACAGTGAGGGGTGTGGGGTATATCAGAGTGTTACAGTGAGGGGTGTGGGGTAAATCAGTTGTCACAGTGTGGTGTTTGGGGTGTATCAGAGTGTTAAAGTGATGGGTGTGGGGTAAATGATTTGTTACAGTGAGGTGTGTGGGGTATATCAGAGTGTTACAGTGAGGTGTGTAATGTATTTCAGTGTTACAGTGAGGGGTGTGGGGTATATCAGAGTATTACAGTGATAGGTGTGGGATATATCTCAGTGTTACAGTGAGGGGTGTGGGGTATATCAGTGTGTTACACTGAGGGGTGCGGTGTATATCAGAGTGATACAGTAAGGGCTATGGAGTATATCAGAGTGTTACAGTGAGGGGTGTGGCGTATATCAGAGTGTTACAGTGAGGGGTATGGTGTATATCAGAGTGTTACAGCGTGTGGTGTGTGAGATATCAGTGTTACATTGAGGGGTGTGGGATATATCAATGTTACAGTGAGGGGTGTGGGATATATCTGACTGTTACAGCAAGGGGTGTGTAATATATCCGAGTGTTACATTGAGTGTTGTGGGATATATCAGAGTGTTACAGTGAGGGGTGTGGCGTATATCAGAGTCTTAAAGTGAGGGGTGTGGGGTATATCAGAGTCTTACAGAGAGGGTATATCAGAGTGTTACAGTGAGGGGTGTGGTGCATATCAGAGTGTGAAAGTGAGGGGTGTGGGATATATCAGATTGTTACAGTGAGGTGTGTAGTGTAATTCAGTGTTACAGTGAGGGGTGTGGGGTATATCAGAGTGTTACAGTGATAGGTGTGGGATATATCTCAGTGTTACAGTGAGGGGTGTGGGGTATATCAGTGTGTTACAGTGAGGAGTGCGGTGTTTTTCAGAGTGTTACAGTAAGGGCTATGGCGTATATCAGATTGTTACAGTGAAGGGTGTGGGGTATATCAGAGTGTTACAGTGAGGGGTGTGGGGTATATCAGAGTGTTACATTGGGTTGTGTGGGATATATCCGAGTGTTACATTGAGTGGTGTGGGATATATCAGAGTGTTACAGTGAGGGGTGTGGCGTATATCAGAGTGTTACAGTGAGGGGTGTGGGATATATCAGAGTGTTACAGTGAGGGGTGTGGGGTGTATCAGAGTTTTACAGTGAAGGGTGTGGGGTATATCAGTGTGTTACAGTGAGTGGTGTGGGATATATCAGAGTGTTACAGCGTTGGGTATGGAGGAAATCAGATTGTTACCGTGAGGGGTGTGGGGTTTATCAGAGTGTTACAGTGAGGGGTGTGGGATATATCAGAGTGTTACAGTGAGGGGGTGTTGGGTATATCAGAGTGTTACATTGAGGGCTGTGGGGTATATCAGAGTGTTATAGTGAGGGGTGTGGGGTATATCAGTGTGTTACAGTGAGAGGTGTGGGATATATCAGAGTGTTAAAGTGAGGGGTGTGGGGTATATCAGAGTGTCATATTGAGGTTTGTGGGTTACATCACAGAGTGTTACAGTGAGAGTCGTGTGGTATGTCAGACTTTTACAGTGAGGGGTGTGGGGTATATCAGTGTTACAGTGAGGAGTGTGGGGTATATCAGAGTTTTACAGTGAGGGTTGTGGGATATATCAGATTGTTACAGTGATGTGTGTGGGGTATATCGGAGTGTTTCAGTGAGGGGTGTGGGATATAACAGCGTTACAGAGTGCGGTGATGGATATGTCAGACTGTTAATATGAGGGCGTGGCGTATATTAGGTATACAGTGAGGGGTGTGGGGTATATCAGAGTGTTACAGTGATAGGTGTGGGATATATCTCAGTGTTACAGTGAGGGGTGTGGGGTATATCAGTGTGTTACAGTGAGGAGTGCGGTGTTTTTCAGAGTGTTACAGTAAGGGCTATGGCGTATATCAGATTGTTACAGTGAAGGGTGTGGGGTATATCAGAGTGTTACAGTGAGAGGTGTGGGGTATATCAGAATGTTACATTGGGTTGTGTGGGATATATCCGAGTGTTACATTGAGTGGTGTGGGATATATCAGAGTGTTACAGTGAGGGGTGTGGCGTATATCAGAGTGTTACAGTGAGCGGTCAGGGATATATCAGAGTTTTATAGTTAGGGGTGTCGTGTATATCAGAGTGTTACAGTGAGGGGTGTGGGATATATCAGAGTGTTACAGTGAGGGGTGTGGGGTATATCAGAGTGTTACAGTGAAGGGTGTGGGGTATATCAGAATGTTACAGTGTTGGGAATGGAGGAAATCAGATTGTTACAGTGAGGGGTGTGGGGTATATCAGAGTGTTACAGTGAGGGGTGTGGGATATATCAGAGTGTTACAGTGAGGGGTTTGGGGATATCAGAGTGTTACAGTGAGGGGTGTGGGGTATATCAGAGTTTTATAGTGAGGGGTATGGTGTATATCAGAGTGTTACAGTGAGGCTTGTGGGATGTATCAGAGTGTTACAGTGACTGGTTTGGGGTATATCAGAGTGTTACAGTGTGGGGTGTGGGGTATATCAGAGTGTTACAGTGAGGGGTGTGGGATATATCAGAGTGTTACAGTGAGGGGTGTGGGATATATCAGAGTGTTACAGTGAGGGGTGTGGGGTATATCAGAGAGTTACAGTGAGAGGTGTGGGGTATATCAGTGTAACAGTGAGGGCTGTGGGCATATCAGAGTGTTACAGTGAGGGGTGTGGGATATATCAGATTGTTACTGTAAGGGGTGCGGGATATATCAGAGTGTTACAGTGACGAGTGTGGGGTATATCAGAGTGTTACAGTGAAGGGTGTGGGGTATATCAGAATGTTACAGTGTTGGCTATGGAGTATATCAGATTGTTACAGTGAGGGGTGTGGGGTATATCACAGTGTTACAGTGAAGGGTGTCGGGTATATCAGAATGTTACAGTGTTGGGTATGGACTATATGAGATTGTTACAGTGAGGGGTGTGGGGTATATCAGAGTGTTACACTGATGGGTGCGTGGTGTATCAGAGTCTTACAGTGAGGGGTGTGGGGTAAATCAGTTGTCACAGTTAGGTGTTTGGGGTGTATCAGAGTGTTACAGTGATGTGTGTGGGGTAAATCAATTGTTACTGTGAGGTGTGTGGGGTATATCAGAGTGTTACAGTGAGGTGTGCAGTGTATTTCAGTGTTACAGTGAGGGGTGTGGGGTATATCAGAGTGTTAAAGTGATAGGTGAAGGATATATCACAGTGCTACAGTGAGGGGTGTGGGGTATATCAGTGTGTTACAGTGAGGGGTGCGGTGTATATCAGAGTGTTACAGTAAGGGCTATGGAATATATCAGATTGTTACAGTGAGGGGTGTGGGGTATATCAGAGTGTTACAGTGAGGGGTGTGGGGTATATCAGAGTGTTACAGCGAGGGGTGTGTGAGATATCAGTGTTACATTGAGGGGTGTGGGATATATCAATGTTACAGTGAGGGGTGTGGGATATATCAGACTGTTACAGCAAGGGGTGTGTAATATATCCGAGTGTTACATTGGGTGGTGTGGGATATATCAGAGTGTCACAGTGAGGGGTGTGGGGTATATCAGAGTGTTATAGTGAGGGTGTGGGGTATATCAGAGTGTTACAGTGAGGGGTATATCAGAGTGTTACAGTGAGGGGTGTGGTGTATATCAGAGTGTTAAAGTGAGGGGTGTGGAATATATCAGATTGTTACAGTGAGGGGTGTGGGGTATATCAGAGTGTTACAGTGAGCGGTCTGGGATATATCAGAGTTTTATAGTGAGGGGTGTGGTGTATATCAGAGTGTTACAGTGAGGATTGTGGGATATATCAGAGTGTTACAGTGGGTGGTTTGGGGTAGATCAGAGTGTTACAGTGTGGGGTGTGGGGTATATCAGAGTGTTAGGGGTGTGGGATATATCTGAGTGTTACAGTGAGGGGTGTGGGATATAACAGAGTGTTTCAGTGAGGGGTGTGGGGTATATCAGAGTGTTACAGTGAGAGGTGTGGGGTATATCAGTGTTACAGTGAGGGGTGTGGCGTATATCAGATTGTTACAGTGAGGGTTGTGGAGTATATGCGAGTGTTAGAGTGAGGGGTGTGGGGTATATCAGTGTTACAGTGAGGGGTGTGGGGTATATCAGATTCTTACAGTGAGAGGTGTGGAATGTGGGATATATCAGAGTGTTACAGTGATGGGTGTGGGATATATCAGAGTGTTACAGTGAAGGGTGTGGGTTATATCAGTGTTAAAGTGAGAGGTGAGGGATATTTCAGAGTGTCATATTGAGATGTGTGGGTTACATCAGACATTGTTATAGTGAGTGGTGTGGGGTATGTCAGAGTGTTACAGTGAGGGTTATGGGGTATATAAGAGTGTTACTTTGAGGAGTGTGGGGTATATCAGAGTGTTGCAGTGAGGCGTGTGGTGTATGTCAGAGTGTTACAGTGAGGGGTGTGCGGTATATCAGAGTGTTACACTCATGATTGAGGGGTGTACAAGAGTGTTACAGTGAGGGGTGTGGGGTATATCAGAGTGTTACAGTGAGGGGTGTGGGGTAAATCAGTTGTCACAGTGAGGTGTTTGGGGTGTATCAGAGTGTTAAAGTGATGGGTGTGGGGTAAATGATTTGTTACAGTGAGGTGTGTGGGGTATATCAGAGTGTTACAGTGCGGTGTGTAATGTATTTCAGTGTTACAGTGAGGGGTGTGGGGTATATCAGAGTATTACAGTGATAGGTGTGGGATATATCTCAGTGTTACAGTGAGGGGTGTGGGGTATATCAGTGTGTTACACTGAGGGGTGCGGTTTATATCAGTGTGATACAGTAAGGGCTATGGAGTATATCAGAGTGTTACAGTGAGGGGTGTGGGGTATATCAGAGTGTTACAGTGAGGGGTGTGGTGTATATCAGAGTGTTACAGCGAGTGGTGTGTGAGATATCAGTGTTACATTGAGGGGTGTGGGATATATCAATGTTACAGTGAGGGGTGTGGGATATATCAGACTGTTACAGCAAGGGGTGAGTAATATATCCGAGTGTTACATTGAGTGTTGTGGGATATATCAGAGTGTTACAGTGAGGGGTGTGGCGTATATCAGAGTCTTAAAGTGAGGGGTGTGGGGTATATCAGAGTCTTACAGAGAGGGTATATCAGAGTGTTACAGTGAGGGGTGTGGTGCATATCAGAGTGTGAAAGTGAGGGGTGTGGGATATATCAGATTGTTACAGTGAGGTGTGTAGTGTAATTCAGTGTTACAGTGAGGGGTGTGGGGTATATCAGAGTGTTACAGTGATAGGTGTGGGATATATCTCAGTGTTACAGTGAGGGGTGTGGGGTATATCAGTGTGTTACAGTGAGGAGTGCGGTGTTTTTCAGAGTGTTACAGTAAGGGCTATGGCGTATATCAGATTGTTACAGTGAAGGGTGTGGGGTATATCAGAGTGTTACAGTGAGGGGTGTGGGGTATATCAGAGTGTTACATTGGGTTGTGTGGGATATATCCGAGTGTTACATTGAGTGGTGTGGGATATATCAGAGTGTTACAGTGAGGGGTGTGGCGTATATCAGAGTGTTACAGTGAGGGGTTTGGGATATATCAGAGTGTTACAGTGAGGGGTGTGGGGTGTATCAGAGTGTTACAGTGAAGGGTGTGGGGTATATCAGTGTGTTACAGTGAGTGGTGTGGGATATATCAGAGTGTTACAGTGTTGGGTATGGAGGAAATCAGATTGTTACCGTGAGGGGTGTGGGGTATATCAGAGTGTTACAGTGAGGGGTGTGGGATATATCAGAGTGTTACAGTGAGGGGGTGTTGGGTATATCAGAGTGTTACATTGAGGGCTGTGGGGTATATCAGAGTGTTATAGTGAGGGGTGTGGGGTATATCAGTGTGTTACAGTGAGAGGTGTGGGATATATCAGAGTGTTAAAGTGAGGGGTGTGGGGTATATCAGAGTGTCATATTGAGGTTTGTGGGTTACATCACAGAGTGTTACAGTGAGAGTCGTGTGGTATGTCAGAGTTTTACAGTGAGGGGTGTGGGGTATATCAGTGTTACAGTGAGGAGTGTGGGGTATATCAGAGTTTTACAGTGAGGGTTGTGGGATATATCAGATTGTTACAGTGAGGTGTGTGGGGTATATCGGAGTGTTTCAGTGAGGGGTGTGGGATATAACAACGTTACAGAGTGCGGTGATGGATATGTCAGACTGTTAATATGAGGGCGTGGCGTATATTAGGGTTACAGTGAGGGGTGTGGGCTATATCAGAGTTTTACAGTGAGGGGTGTGGGGTATATCAGAGTTTTACAGTGAGGCGTGAGGGGTATATCAGAGTTTTACAGTGAGGGGTGTGGGGTATATCAGAGTGTTACAGTGAGGGGTGAGGGGTATATCAGAGTGTTACACAGATGGGTTTTGGGTGTATCAGAGTGTTACAGTGAGGGGTGGGGGATATATCAGAGTGTTACAGTGAGGGGTGTGGGGTATATCAGAGTGTTACAGTGAGTGATGTGGGGTATATCAGAGTGTTACAGTGAGAGGTGTGGGATATATCAGAATGTTACAGTGAGGGGTGTGGGGTATATCAGAGTGTTACAGTGAGGGGTGTGGGGTTTATCAGAGTGTTACAGTGATGGGTGTGGGTTAAATCAATTGTTACAGTGAGGTGTGTGGGGTATATCAGAGTGTTACAGTGAGGTGTGTAGTGTATTTCAGTGTTACAGTGAGGGGTGTGGGGTATATCAGAGTGTTACAGTGATAGGTGTGGGATAAATCTCAGTGTTACAGTGAGGGGTGTGGGGTATATCAGATTGTAACAGTGATAGGTGTGGGATAAATCTCAGTGTTACAGTGAGGGGTGTGGGGTATATCAGTGTGTTACAGTGAGGGGTGCGATGTATATCAGAGTGTTACAGTAAGGGCTATGGAGTATATCAGAGTGGTACAGTGAGGGGTGTGGGGTATATCAGAGTGTTACAGTGAGGGGTGTGGGGTATATCAGAGTTTTACAGTGAGTGGTGTGTGAGATATCAGTGTTAAATTGAGTGGTGTGGGATATATCAGTGTTACAGTGAGGGGCGTGGGGTATATCAGAGTGTTACAGTGAGGGGTGTGGGATATATCAGACTGTTACAGTGAGGGGTGTCGGGTGTATCAGAGTGTTACAGTGAGGGGTGTGGGGTAAATCAGTTGTCACAGTGAGGTGTTTGGGGTGTATCAGAGTGTTACAGTGATGGGTGTGGGGTAAATCAATTGTTATAGTGAGGTGTGTGGGGTATATCAGAGTGTTACAGTGATTGGTGTGGGGTATATCTCAGTGTTACAGTGAGGGGTGTGGGGTATATCAGAGTGTTACAGTGAGGGGTGTGGGGTATATCTGAATGTTACAGTGAGGGCTATGGAGTATATCAGAGTGTTACAGTGAGGGGTGTGGGGTATATCAGAGTGTTACAGTGAGGGGTGTGGGGTATATCAGAGTGTTACAGTGAGGGATGTGGTGTATATCAGAGTGTTACAGCGAGTGGTGTGTGAGATATCAGTGTTGCAGTGAGGGGTGTGGGATATATCAATGTTACAGTGAGGGGTGTGGGATATATCAGACTGTTACAGCAAGGGGTGTGTAATATATCCGAGTGTTACGTTGAGTGGTGTGGGATATATCAGAGTGTTACAGTGAGGGGTGTGGGGTATATCAGAGTGTTAAAGTGAGGGGTGAGGGGTATTTCAGTGTGTTACATTGAGGGGTATATCAGAGTGTTACAGTGAGGGGTGTGGTGTATATCAGAGTGTTAAGTGAGGGGTTTGAGATATATCAGATTGTTACAGTGAGGGGTGTGGGATATATCAGAGTGTTACAGTGAGGGGTTTGGGGTATATCAGAGTGTTACAGTGAGCGGGCTGGGATATATTAGTGTTATAGTGAGGGGTGTGGGGTATATCAGAGTGTTACAGTGAGGGGTGTGGGGTATATCAGAGTGTTACGGTGAGGGGTGTGGAGTATATCAGAGTGTTACAGTGAGTGGTTTGGGGTATATCAGAATGTTACAGTGTGGGGTGTGGGGTATATCAGAGTATTACAGTGAAGGGTGTGGGATATATCAGAGTGTTACAGTGAGGGGTGTGGGGTATATCAGAGTGTTACAGTGAGAGGTGTGGGGTATATCAGTGTTACAGTGAGGGCTGTGGGTATATCAGAGTGTAACAGTGAGGGGTGTGGGATATATCAGATTGTTACTGTTAGGGCGGCGGGATATATCAGAGTGTTACAGTGAGGAGTGTGGGGTATATCAGAGTGTTACAGTGAAGGGTGTGGTGTATATCTGAATGTTACAGAGTTGGGTATGGAGTATATCAGATTGTTACAGTGAGGGATGTGGGGTATATCAGAGTGTTACAGTGAGGGGTGTGGGTTATATCAGAGTGTTACAGTGAGGGGTGTGGGGTATGTCAGATTTTTACAGTGAGGGGTGTGGGGTATATCAGTGTTACAGTGAGGAGTGTGGGGTATATCAGAGGTTTACAGTGAGGAGTGTGGTGTATATCAGAGTGTTACACTGAGGGTTGTGGGATATATCAGAGTGTTACAGTGAGGTGTGTGGGGTATATCAGAGTGTTTCAGTGTGGTGTGTGGGGTATAACAGTGTTACAGGGTGCGGTGAGGGATCTGTCAGACTTTTAATATGAGGCGTGGGGTATATTAGGGTTACAGTGAGGGGTGTGGGGTATACCAGAGTTTTACAGTGAGGGGTGAGGGGTATATCAGAGTGTTACACAGATGGGTGTTGGGTGTATCAGAGTGTTACAGTGAGGGTTGTGGCGTGTATCAGAGTGTTACAGTGAGGGTTGTGGCGTGTATCAGAGTGTTACAGTGAGGGGTGTGGGATATATCAGAGTGTTACAGTGCCGGGTGTGGTATTTATCAGAATGTTACAGTGAAAGCTGTGGGATATATCAAAGTCTTACAGTGAGGGGTGTGGGCTATATCAGAGTGTTACTGTGAGGGGTGTGGGGTATATCAGAGTGTTACACTGATGGGTGTGGGGTGTATCAGAGTGTTACAGTGAGGGGTGTGGGGTATATCAGAGTGTTAAAGTGAGGGGTGTGGGGTATTTCAGAGTGTTACAGTGAGGGGTATATCAGAGTGTTACAGTGAGGCGTGTGGTGTATATCAGAGTGTTAAGTGAGTGGTTTGCGATATATCAGATTGTTACAGTGAGGGGTGTGGGATATATCAGAGTGTTACAGTGAGGGGTTTGGGGTATATCAGAGTGTTACAGTGAGCGGTCTGGGATATATCAGAGTGTTATAGTGAGGGGTGTGGGGTATATCAGATTGTTACAGTGAGGGGTGTGGGGTATATCAGAGTGTTACTGTGAGGGGTGTGGGGTATATCTGAGTGTTACAGTGAGGGGTGTCGCGTATATCAGAGTGTTACAGTGAGTGGTTTGAGGTATATCAGAGTGTTACAGTGAGGGGTGTGGGATATATCACAGTGTTACAGTGAGGGCTGTGGGTTATATCAGAGTGTTACAGTGAGGGGTGTGGGGTATATCAGAGTGTTACAGTGAGGGGTGTGGGATATATCAGAGTGTTACAGTGAGGGGTGTGGGGTATATCAGAGTGTAACAGTGAGGGGTGTGGGATATATCAGATTGTTATTGTTAGGGGTGCGGGATATATCAGAGTGTTACAGTGAGGTGTGTGGGGTATATCAGAATGTTACAGTGAGGAGTGTGGTGTATATCAGAGTGTTACAGTGAAGGGTGTGGCGTATATCTGAATGTTACAGTGTTGGGTATGGAGTATATCAGATTATTACAGTGAGGGGTTTGGGGTATATCTGAGTGTTACAGTGAGGGGTGTCGCGTATATCAGAGTGTTACAGTGAGTGGTTTGAGGTATATCAGAGTGTTACAGTGAGGGGTGTGGGATATATCACAGTGTTACAGTGAGGGCTGTGGGTTATATCAGAGTGTTACAGTGAGGGGTGTGGGGTATATCAGAGTGTTACAGTGAGGGGTGTGGGATATATCAGATTATTACAGTGAGGGGTTTGGGGTATATCAGAGTGTTACAGTGAGGGGTGTGGGATATATCTGAGTGTTATAGTGAGGTGTGTGGGATCTATCAGAGTGTTACAGTGAGGTGTGTGGGGTATGTCAGAGTTTTACAGTGAGGTGTGTGGGGTATATCAAAGTGTTACAGTGAGGGGTGCGGGTATGTCAGAGTTTTACAGTGATGTGTGTGGGGTATATCAGTGTTACAGTGAGGGGTGTGGGGTATATCAGAGGTTTACAGTGAGGAGTGTGGGGTATATCAGAGTGTTACCGTGAGGGGTGTGGTGTATATCAGTGTTACAGTGAGGGGTGTGGGGTGTATCAGAGTGTTTCAGTGAGGTGTGTGGGGTATATCAGAGTGTTACTGTGAGGTGTATGGGATATATCAGAGTGTTACAGTGAGGTGTGTGGGATATATCAGAGTGTTACAGTGAGGGCTGTGGGGTATATCAGAGTGTTACAGTGAGGGGTGTGGGGTATATCAGAGTGTTACAGTGAGGTGTGTGGGATATATCAGAGTGTTATAGTGAGGGGTGTGGGGTATATCAGAGTGTTACAGTGAGGGGTGTGGGGTATATCAGAGTGTTACAGTGAGGGGTGTGGGATATATCAGAGTGTTACAGTGAGGTGTGTGGGGTATATCAGAGTGTTACAGTGAGTTGTGTGGGGTATAACAGTGTTACAGGGTGCGGTGAGGGATATGTCAGACTGTTAATCTGAGGGCGTGGGGTATATTAGGGTTACAGTGAGGGGTGTGGGGTATATCAGAATTTTTCAGTGAGGGGTGTGGTGTATATCAGAGTGTTGCAGTGAGGGGTGAGGGGTTTATCAGAGTGTTACACAGTTGGGTGTTGGGTGTATCAGAGTGTTGCAGTGAGGGGTGTGGGATATATCAGAGTGTTACAGTGAGTGGTGTGGGGTATATCAGAGTGTTACAGTGAGGGGTGTGGGGTATATCAGAGTGTTACAGTGAGGAGTGTGGGATATATCAGTGTGTTACAGTGAGGGGTGTGGGATATATCAGAGTGTTACAGTGTGGGGTGTGGGATATATCAGAGTGTTACAGTGAGAGGTGTGGGATATATCAGAGTTTTACAGTGAGGGTTGTGGGGTATATCAGAGTGTTACAGTGAGGTGTGTGGGATATATCAGAGTGTTACAGTGAAGGGTGTGGGGTATATCAGAGTGTTACAGTGAGGGGTATATCAGAGTGTTACAGTGAGGGGTGTGGGGTATATCAGAGTGTTAAAATGAGGGGTCTGGGGTATATCAGAGTGTTACAGTGAGGGGTATATCAGAGTGTTACAAAGAGGCGTGTGGTGTATATCAGAGTGTTAAGTGAGGACTCGAAATCAAGTTCTGTCGAAGGGTCATGAGGACTCGAAACGTCAACTCTTTTCTTCTCCGCCGATGCTGCCAGACCTACTGAGTTTTTCCAGGTAATTCTGTTTTTGTTAAGTGAGGGGTTTGGGATATATCAGATTGTTACAGTGTGTGGTGTGGGATATATCAGAGTGTTACAGTGAGGGGTGTGGGGTATATCAGAGTGTTACAGTGAGGGGTGTGGGATATATCAGAGTGTTACAGTGAGGGGTGTGGGGTATATCAGAATGTTACAGTGAGGGGTGTGGGATATATCAGAGTGTCATATTGATGTGTGTGGGTTACATCATAGAGTGTTACAGTGAGTGGTGTGGGGTATGTCAGAATTTTACAGTGAGGGGTGTGGAGTATATCAGTGTTACAGTGAGGAATGTGGGGTATATCAGAGGGTTACCGTTAGGGGTGTGGGATATATCAGATTGTTACTGTTAGGGGTGCGGGATATATCAGAGTGTTACAGTGAGGAGTATGGGGTATATCAGAGTGTTACAGTGAAGGGTGTGGGGTATATCAGAGTGTTACAGTGAGGGGTGTGGGATACATCTGAGTGTTACAGTGAGGGGTGTGGGGTATGTCAGACTGTTACATTGAGGAGTGTGGGGTGTATCACTTTTACAGTGAGCGGTGTGGTGTATATCAGAGTCTTGCAGTGAGTTGTGTGGGATATATCAGAGTGTTACAGTGACGGGTGTGGGGTATATCAGAATGTTACAGTGAGGGGTGTGGGCTATATCAGAGTTTTACAGTGAGGGGTGTGGTGTATATCAGAGTGTTACAGTGAGGGGTGAGGGGTATATCAGAGTGTTACAGTGAGTGGTGTGGGGTATATCAGAGTGTTACGTTGAGGGATGTGGGATATATCAGAGTGTTACAGTGAGGGGTGTGGGATATATCAGAGTGTTACAGTGAGAGGTGTGGGATATATCAGAGTGTTACAGTGAGGGGTGTGGGATATATCAGATTGTTACTGTGAGGGGTGTGGGGTATATCAGAGTGTTACACTGATGGGTGTGGGGTGTATCAGAGTGTTACAGTGAGGGGTGTGGGGTATATCAGAGTGTTACTGTGAGGGGTGTGGGGTATATCTGAGTGTTACAGTGAGGGGTGTCGCGTATATCAGAGTGTTACAGTGAGTGGTTTGAGGTATATCAGAGTGTTAAAGTGAGGGGTGTGGGGTATTTCAGAGTGTTACAGTGAGGGGTATATCAGAGTGTTACAGTGAGGCGTGTGGTGTATATCAGAGTGTTAAGTGAGTGGTTTGCGATATATCAGATTGTTACAGTGAGGGGTGTGGGATATATCAGAGTGTTACAGTGAGGGGTTTGGGGTATATCAGAGTGTTACAGTGAGCGGTCTGGGATATATCAGTGTGTTATAGTGAGGGGTGTGGGGTATATCAGATTGTTACAGTGAGGGGTGTGGGGTATATCAGAGTGTTACTGTGAGGGGTGTGGGGTATATCTGAGTGTTACAGTGAGGGGTGTCGCGTATATCAGAGTGTTACAGTGAGGGGTGTGGGATATATCACAGTGTTACATTGAGGGCTGTGGGTTATATCAGAGTGTTACAGTGAGGGGTGTGGGGTATATCAGAGTGTTACAGTGAGGGGTGTGGGATATATCAGAGTGTTACAGTGAGGGGTGTGGGGTATATCAGAGTGTAACAGTGAGGGGTGTGGGATATATCAGATTGTTATTGTTAGGGGTGCGGGATATATCAGAGTGTTACAGTGAGGTGTGTGGGGTATATCAGAATGTTACAGTGAGGAGTGTGGTGTATATCAGAGTGTTACAGTGAAGGGTGTGGCGTATATCTGAATGTTACAGTGTTGGGTATGGAGTATATCAGATTATTACAGTGAGGGGTTTGGGGTATATCAGAGTGTTACAGTGAGGGGTGTGGGATATATCTGAGTGTTACAGTGAGGGGTGTGGGGTATATCAGAGAGTTACATTGAGGTGTGTGGGGTGTATCAGTGTTACAGTGAGCGGTGTGGTGTATATCAGAGTGTTATAGTGAGGTGTGTGGGATCTATCAGAGTGTTACAGTGAGGTGTGTGGGGTATGTCAGAGTTTTACAGTGAGGTGTGTGGGGTATATCAAAGTGTTACAGTGAGGGGTGTGGGGTATGTCAGAGTTTTACAGTGATGTGTGTGGGGTATATCAGTGTTACAGTGAGGGGTGTGGGGTATATCAGAGTGTAACAGTGAGGGGTGTGGGATATATCAGATTGTTATTGTTAGGGGTGCGGGATATATCAGAGTGTTACAGTGAGGTGTGTGGGGTATATCAGAATGTTACAGTGAGGAGTGTGGTGTATATCAGAGTGTTACAGTGAAGGGTGTGGCGTATAACTGAATGTTACAGTGTTGGGTATGGAGTATATCAGATTATTACAGTGAGGGGTTTGGGGTATATCTGAGTGTTACAGTGAGGGGTGTCGCGTATATCAGAGTGTTACAGTGAGTGGTTTGAGGTATATCAGAGTGTTACAGTGAGGGGTGTGGGATATATCACAGTGTTACAGTGAGGGCTGTGGGTTATATCAGAGTGTTACAGTGAGGGGTGTGGGGTATATCAGAGTGTTACAGTGAGGGGTGTGGGATATATCAGATTATTACAGTGAGGGGTTTGGGGTATATCAGAGTGTTACAGTGAGGGGTGTGGGATATATCTGAGTGTTATAGTGAGGTGTGTGGGATCTATCAGAGTGTTACAGTGAGGTGTGTGGGGTATGTCAGAGTTTTACAGTGAGGTGTGTGGGGTATATCAAAGTGTTACAGTGAGGGGTGCGGGTATGTCAGAGTTTTACAGTGATGTGTGTGGGGTATATCAGTGTTACAGTGAGGGGTGTGGGGTATATCAGAGGTTTACAGTGAGGAGTGTGGGGTATATCAGAGTGTTACCGTGAGGGGTGTGGTGTATATCAGTGTTACAGTGAGGGGTGTGGGGTGTATCAGAGTGTTTCAGTGAGGTGTGTGGGGTATATCAGAGTGTTACTGTGAGGTGTATGGGATATATCAGAGTGTTACAGTGAGGTGTGTGGGATATATCAGAGTGTTACAGTGAGGGCTGTGGGGTATATCAGAGTGTTACAGTGAGGGGTGTGGGGTATATCAGAGTGTTACAGTGAGGTGTGTGGGATATATCAGAGTGTTATAGTGAGGGGTGTGGGGTATATCAGAGTGTTACAGTGAGGGGTGTGGGGTATATCAGAGTGTTACAGTGAGGGGTGTGGGATATATCAGAGTGTTACAGTGAGGTGTGTGGGGTATATCAGAGTGTTACAGTGAGTTGTGTGGGGTATAACAGTGTTACAGGGTGCGGTGAGGGATATGTCAGACTGTTAATCTGAGGGCGTGGGGTATATTAGGGTTACAGTGAGGGGTGTGGGGTATATCAGAATTTTTCAGTGAGGGGTGTGGTGTATATCAGAGTGTTGCAGTGAGGGGTGAGGGGTTTATCAGAGTGTTACACAGTTGGGTGTTGGGTGTATCAGAGTGTTGCAGTGAGGGGTGTGGGATATATCAGAGTGTTACAGTGAGTGGTGTGGGGTATATCAGAGTGTTACAGTGAGGGGTGTGGGGTATATCAGAGTGTTACAGTGAGGAGTGTGGGATATATCAGTGTGTTACAGTGAGGGGTGTGGGATATATCAGAGTGTTACAGTGTGGGGTGTGGGATATATCAGAGTGTTACAGTGAGAGGTGTGGGATATATCAGAGTTTTACAGTGAGGGTTGTGGGGTATATCAGAGTGTTACAGTGAGGTGTGTGGGATATATCAGAGTGTTACAGTGAAGGGTGTGGGGTATATCAGAGTGTTACAGTGAGGGGTATATCAGAGTGTTACAGTGAGGGGTGTGGGGTATATCAGAGTGTTAAAATGAGGGGTCTGGGGTATATCAGAGTGTTACAGTGAGGGGTATATCAGAGTGTTACAAAGAGGCGTGTGGTGTATATCAGAGTGTTAAGTGAGGACTCGAAATCAAGTTCTGTCGAAGGGTCATGAGGACTCGAAACGTCAACTCTTTTCTTCTCCGCCGATGCTGCCAGACCTACTGAGTTTTTCCAGGTAATTCTGTTTTTGTTAAGTGAGGGGTTTGGGATATATCAGATTGTTACAGTGAGTGGTGTGGGATATATCAGAGTGTTACAGTGAGGGGTGTGGGGTATATCAGAGTGTTACAGTGAGGGGTGTGGGATATATCAGAGTGTTACAGTGAGGGGTGTGGGGTATATCAGAATGTTACAGTGAGGGGTGTGGGATATATCAGAGTGTCATATTGATGTGTGTGGGTTACATCATAGAGTGTTACAGTGAGTGGTGTGGGGTATGTCAGAATTTTACAGTGAGGGGTGTGGAGTATATCAGTGTTACAGTGAGGAATGTGGGGTATATCAGAGGGTTACCGTTAGGGGTGTGGGATATATCAGATTGTTACTGTTAGGGGTGCGGGATATATCAGAGTGTTACAGTGAGGAGTATGGGGTATATCAGAGTGTTACAGTGAAGGGTGTGGGGTATATCAGAGTGTTACAGTGAGGGGTGTGGGATATATCTGAGTGTTACAGTGAGGGGTGTGGGGTATGTCAGACTGTTACATTGAGGAGTGTGGGGTGTATCACTTTTACAGTGAGCGGTGTGGTGTATATCAGAGTCTTGCAGTGAGTTGTGTGGGATATATGAGAGTGTTACAGTGACGGGTGTGGGGTATATCAGAATGTTACAGTGAGGGGTGTGGGCTATATCAGAGTTTTACAGTGAGGGGTGTGGTGTATATCAGAGTGTTACAGTGAGGGGTGAGGGGTATATCAGAGTGTTACAGTGAGTGGTGTGGGGTATATCAGAGTGTTACGTTGAGGGATGTGGGATATATCAGAGTGTTACAGTGAGGGGTGTGGGATATATCAGAGTGTTACAGTGAGAGGTGTGGGATATATCAGAGTGTTACAGTGAGAGGTGTGGGATATATCAGAGTGTTACAGTGAGGGGTGTGGGATATATCAGATTGTTACTGTGAGGGGTGTGGGGTATATCAGAGTGTTACACTGATGGGTGTGGGGTGTATCAGAGTGTTACAGTGAGGGGTGTGGGGTATATCAGAGTGTTACTGTGAGGGGTGTGGGGTATATCTGAGTGTTACAGTGAGGGGTGTCGCGTATATCAGAGTGTTACAGTGAGTGGTTTGAGGTATATCAGAGTGTTAAAGTGAGGGGTGTGGGGTATTTCAGAGTGTTACAGTGAGGGGTATATCAGAGTGTTACAGTGAGGCGTGTGGTGTATATCAGAGTGTTAAGTGAGTGGTTTGCGATATATCAGATTGTTACAGTGAGGGGTGTGGGATATATCAGAGTGTTACAGTGAGGGGTTTGGGGTATATCAGAGTGTTACAGTGAGCGGTCTGGGATATATCAGTGTGTTATAGTGAGGGGTGTGGGGTATATCAGATTGTTACAGTGAGGGGTGTGGGGTATATCAGAGTGTTACTGTGAGGGGTGTGGGGTATATCTGAGTGTTACAGTGAGGGGTGTCGCGTATATCAGAGTGTTACAGTGAGGGGTGTGGGATATATCACAGTGTTACATTGAGGGCTGTGGGTTATATCAGAGTGTTACAGTGAGGGGTGTGGGGTATATCAGAGTGTTACAGTGAGGGGTGTGGGATATATCAGAGTGTTACAGTGAGGGGTGTGGGGTATATCAGAGTGTAACAGTGAGGGGTGTGGGATATATCAGATTGTTATTGTTAGGGGTGCGGGATATATCAGAGTGTTACAGTGAGGTGTGTGGGGTATATCAGAATGTTACAGTGAGGAGTGTGGTGTATATCAGAGTGTTACAGTGAAGGGTGTGGCGTATATCTGAATGTTACAGTGTTGGGTATGGAGTATATCAGATTATTACAGTGAGGGGTTTGGGGTATATCAGAGTGTTACAGTGAGGGGTGTGGGATATATCTGAGTGTTACAGTGAGGGGTGTGGGGTATATCAGAGAGTTACATTGAGGTGTGTGGGGTGTATCAGTGTTACAGTGAGCGGTGTGGTGTATATCAGAGTGTTATAGTGAGGTGTGTGGGATCTATCAGAGTGTTACAGTGAGGTGTGTGGGGTATGTCAGAGTTTTACAGTGAGGTGTGTGGGGTATATCAAAGTGTTACAGTGAGGGGTGTGGGGTATGTCAGAGTTTTACAGTGATGTGTGTGGGGTATATCAGTGTTACAGTGAGGGGTGTGGGGTATATCAGAGTGTTACAGTGAGGGGTGTGGGATATATCTGAGTGTTACAGTGAGGGGTGTGGGGTATGTCAGACTGTTACATTGAGGAGTGTGGGGTGTATCACTTTTACAGTGAGCGGTGTGGTGTATATCAGAGTCTTGCAGTGAGGTGTGTGGGATATATCAGAGTGTTACAGTGACGGGTGTGGGGTATATCAGAGTGTTACAGTGAGGGGTGTGGGATATATCTGAGTGTTACAGTGAGGGGTGTGGGGTATGTCAGACTGTTACATTGAGGAGTGTGGGGTGTATCACTTTTACAGTGAGGGGTGTGGTGTATATCAGAGTGTTACAGTGAGGGGTGAGGGGTATATCAGAGTGTTACAGTGAGGGGTGTGGGCTGATAGACTGTGGAAAGCATCACTGTCTCTCTGTGCCTCCTGGCTTTCCACAGGTTTGGTGTGGCTTTATCCAATGTGCATATGGAAAATCAGTCTACCCCCGAAGACCCTCCTCCGTCTGTTCAGTTTTAAATTCCCAACAGCTGCCGCTCTGTACTTTCACCGTCATCGAACTCCTTCATTCTGTCATCCTTAAACCTCTTGAAGTTCTGGTCTCCTTACTTAAGGAGGGACAGACTCGCATTGGAAGCCGTTCAGATAAGGTTCACTCGGCTGATTCCTGGGACGAAGGGGGTTTGTCTGATGGGGAAAGGTTGAGCAGGTTGGGGCCTCTACCCATTGGAGTTTCGAAGAATGAGAGGTGATCTTATTGAAACATATCTGATTCTGAGGGGAGGGGGTTTGACAGGGTGGATGCTGAGGGGATGTTTCCCCACCTCAAGGGGGGGAATCTAGAATGAGGGGAGGGGGCACAGTTTCAGAATGAGGGGTCTCGTGTTGAAGACGGAGATGAGGAGGAATTTCTTGTCTCAGAGGGTGGTCAGTCTGTGGAATTCTCTCCCCCACTCCCCCTGAGAGCAGTGGGGGCCGGGTCACTGAATATATTCAAGGCCGAGTGAGACAGATCTCTGATCGACGAGGGGAGTCGAGGGTTATGAGGGGGACGGACAGGGAATTGGAGTCAAGGAACAATCACATCAGGCACAATCTTAATGGATGGGGGAGCAGGATCGAGGGGCTGACTGGCCTCCTCCTGTTCCTGTGTAACAGGCTCGAGAGGGGGGCTGAATGGGGCCTCCTCCTGTTCCTGTGTAACAGGCTCGAGAGGTGGGGCTGAATGGCCTCCTCCTGTTCCTGTGTAACAGGCTCGAGAGGTGGGGCTGAATGGGCCTCCTCCTGTTCCTGTGTAACAGGCTCGAGAGGGGCTGAATGGGGCCTCCTCCTGTTCCTGTGTAACAGGCTCGAGAGAGGGGGCTGAATGGCCTCCTCCTGTTCCTGTGTAACAGGCTCGAGAGGGGGGCTGAATGGGGCCTCCTCCTGTTCCTGTGTAACAGGCTCGAGAGGGGGGCTAAATGGCCTCCTCCTGTTCCTGTGTAACAGGCTCGAGAGGGGCTGAATGGCCTCCACCTGTTCCTGTGTAACAGGCTTGAGAGGGGCTGAATGGGCCTCCTCCTGTTCCTGTGTCACAGGCTCCAGAGGGGCTGAATGGGGCTCCTCCTGTTCCTGTGTACCAGGCTCCAGAGGGGCTGAATGTCCTCATTCTGTTTCAATGATCGTGCCGCTTTTTTGAATTCATTGTTGAGTTTATTTCCCAGTTATCTGCTTGACCCTTAATGTAACTTTGACCTGTGCTGACTCAGCCACAACTCAGTGTGTCTCACACTTGGCCTGTGACAGAATGTTCAAGGGCCCACTCCAGAAACTCCAACTCCATAATCCAGGCGTGACAATCCCCCCGCTGCCCCCATCCCCACTACCCCAATATCAGTGCTGAGGGAGTGCCGCACTGTCGGAGGGTCAGCGCTGAGGGAGTGCCGCACTGTCGGAGGGTCAGTGCTGAGGGAGTGCCGCACTGTCGGAGGGTCAGTGCTGAGGGAGCGCCGCACTGTCGGAGGGTCAGTGCTGAGGGAGCGCCGCACTGTCGGAGGGTCAGCACCGAGGGAGTGCCGCACTGTCGGAGGGTCAGCGCTGAGGGAGTGCCGCACTGTGGGAGGGTCAGTGCTGAGGGAGCGCCGCACTGTCAGAGGGTCAGTGCTGAGGGAGCGCCGCACTGTCGGAGGGTCAGTGCTGAGGGAGCGCCGCACTGTCGGAGGGTCAGTGCTGAGGGAACGCCGCACTGTCGGAGGGTCAGTGCTGAGAGCGCCGCACTGTCGGAGGGTCAGTGCTGAGGGAGCGCCGCACTGTCGGAGGGTCAGTGCTGAGAGCGCCGCACTGTCGGAGGGTCAGTGCTGAGGGAGCGCCGCACTGTCGGAGGGTCAGTGCTGAGGGAGCCCCGCACTGTGGGAGGGTCAGCGCTGAGGGAGCGTCGCACTGTCGGAGTGTCAGTGCTGAGGGAGCGCCGCACTGTGGGAGGGTCAGTGCTGAGGGAGCGCCGCACTGTCGGAGGGTCAGTGCTGAGAGCGCCGCACTGTCGGAGGGTCAGTGCTGAGGGAGCGCCGCACTGTCGGAGGGTCAGCGCTGAGGGAGCGTCGCACTGTCGGAGGGTCAGTGCTGAGGGAGCGCCGCACTGTCGGAGGGTCAGTGCTGAGGGAGCGCCGCACTGTGGGAGGGTCAGTGCTGAGGGAGCGCCGCGATGTGGGAGGGTCAGTGCTGAGGGAGTGCTGCACTGTCGGAGGGTCAGTGCTGAGGGAGCGCCGCACTGTCGGAGGGTCAGTACTGAGGGATTGCTGCACTGTCGGAGGGTCAGTGCTGAGGGAGCGCCGCACTGTCGGAGGGTCAGTACTGAGGGAGCGCCGCACTGTCGGAGGGTCAGTACTGAGGGATTACTGCACTGTCGGAGGGTCAGTGCTGAGGGAGCGCCACACTGTCGGAGGGTCAGTGCTGAGGGAGCGCCGCACTGTCGGAGGGTCAGTGCTGAGGGAGCGCCGCACTGTCGGAGGGTCAGTGCTGAGGGAGCGGCGCACTGTGGGAGGGTCAGTGCTGAGGGAGCGCCGCACTGTCGGAGGGTCAGTGCTGAGGGAGCTCCGCACTGTCGGAGGGTCAGTGCTGAGGGAGCGCCGCACTGTCGGAGGGTCAGCGCTGAGGGAGCGTCACACTGTTGGAGGGTCAGTGCTGAGGGAGCGCCGCACTGTCGGAGGGTCAGTGCTGAGGGAGTGTCACACTGTCGGAGGGTCAGTGCTGAGGGAGCGCCGCACTGTCGGAGGGTCAGTGCTGAGGGAGCGCCGCACTGTCGGAGGGTCAGTGCTGAGGGAGCGCCGCACTGTGGGAGGGTCAGTGCTGAGGGAGGGCTGCACTGTCGGAGGGTCAGTGCTGAGGGAGCGCCGCACTGTCGGAGGGTCAGTGCTGAGGGAGCGCCGCACTGTCGGAGGGTCAGTGCTGAGGGAGCGCCGCACTGTCGGAGGGTCAGTGCTGAGGGAGCGCCGCACTGTCGGAGGGTCAGTGCTGAGGGAAAGCCGCACTGTCGGAGGGTCAGTGCTGAGGGAGCGCCGCACTATCGGAGGGTCAGCGCCGAGGGAGTGCCGCACTGTCGGAGGGGCCGCTCTCCAGGATGCATTGTCACACCCGCGCCCCTGCCTCCCCTCTCCGGCGGGTGTTCAGGATCGCACCGCGCCGATTGGAAGAAGGGCGGGGTTGGCGGGGGTGAGGGGGGTTATGGGGTCGAGTCCTGCACTGCGTCCAATATTTACCCCTCAACCGGCAAGACTTAAAGACGCAGATGACCTGGGTCATTTGACTCGTTGGTTGTTATTGGGATCTTGCTGTGCGCAAATTGGCTGCAGACCGTGACCACACTCGGAAGAGTAACTCCCTCCTTTGGCTGTGAGAAGCTTCCGGACCTCCCGAACTGGCGAATCCGTGGGATCTTTCTCTCCCTCTCCATCAACAAAGGCACTCGGACTCGATGGTTAACAGCGTGTTCTCTCTTTAATTGCTTTCCGGATCCTTCCGGCAAGATGCAGGACAGGGTGGGGGTGGGGAGGGTCACAAAAGAGGGCGGCGGCGGCGTTGGTGGTGGGGGCGGGCAAGATGGAACGGTCCCCCCCCACCCAACCCCGGGGCTCTCGACTGTGTGTGTGTGTGTGTGTGTGTGTGTGTGTGTGGTGGTGGTGGGGGAGGGGGGAGGGCTGGCCTAGGGTGACGCAGGTGGTGACTAAGCCCGAGTGCCCTATCTCGGCCTGGTCGCGCTGATAGCCTGTCTAAGTGCGCCAAAAGGGCTGAGATCATGGGTGAATTTTAGGGCGTCCTAAAAACCCCACTTTGTGGCGGGGGGGGGGGTGGGGTGGGTGGGTTGGTGGTGGTGGGGGGTTGGGGGGGCGGAAACAACTTCCTATCGGTTTCTCTGCGGGGAGAATTCTATCTCCAGGTCTGGTGGCGTGCATGAAAGGGGCAGTAAGCAAAACCCATTGCCCGGCGCTCACTCGCTCGCTCGCGGCCAAACGCCACAGCTGAGTAGGCCTGGGCCCCGAGCTCTTAATGAAACCCAGGCTTGGACTCGGAGCCAAGATGGGGCTCCCATGTAAGTTCGCGGATAGGGATGCGTGCGCTGGGGGGAGGCGGGAGCCTCCTGCGATGTGGAGAATCGGCAGCGGTGGGGGGGTGTGGGGGGGGAGGGTAGGGGCGGGCGGGGTTGGGGTTGGGGTGGGGCCGGGGAGGGGGGGGGTGGGTGTCGACGTGGTCCGCGGTTCCTCTCGTCTCCAGCGAGGGAGGGCAGGCGGGGCCTCGTTCTCTGAGGGAGGGAAAAAGAGAGAGAAGGCGGAGTTAAAAGTGGAAAAAAAAAACCCGCGGCGACTTGGTCACACAATCACCGTGCGCTCTCCAGCACCCCAGTCGCCGGCCGCTGCCAAGAATGGCTCAAGACAAGGTTGAGGAGGGTGTGGTGGGGTGGGGGGGGGGGGGGAACCCGGACGCACACGCCGGGAGTTCCGCTGGCCACGCCATGGAGCAACACCACGGACGAGTCTCAGCGTTGGCGCGGTGCCGGGTGTGCGAGGCCATACCTCCCAGCGACTGGCTGATCGAATTAAACGGCGGGTTCCTTTGCTCGTTCAAAGCAGGCAGGGTACAGGCCGTACTCAGCCAGCCCGCGCTCGCAAAACCCAAACCAGGGGGTCCGCTCGTCAGACG
>JANJGN010001556.1:0-128511 GCA_026770705.1 Isurus oxyrinchus
CTGTCGGAGGGTCAGTACTGAGGGAGTGCTGCACTGTCAGAGGGTCAGTACTGAGGGAGTGCCGCACTGTCAGAGGGTCAGTACTGAGGGAGTGCTGCACTGTCAGAGGGTCAGCACTGAGGGAGTGCTGCACTGTCAGAGGGAGATGTATATACTCTAGGATTTGAGCTCCATAATCCAGGTGGACACCTCCGATAGGGGAACAGGCTGCCCGGTGTCTGAGTGTAAATGGGGGGAGAGGTGGGTGAGAGGGTTAATCCCCCCTCCCTCCCTCCGATAGGGGAACAGGCTGCCGGTGTCTGAGTGTAAATGGGGGGAGAGGTGGGTGAGAGGGTTAATCCCCCCTCCCTCCGATAGGGGAACAGGCTGCCCGGAGTCTGAGTGTAAATGGGGGGAGAGGTGGGTGAGAGGGTTAATCCCCCCTCCCTCCCTCCGATAGGGGAACAGGCTGCCCGGTGTCTGAGTGTAAATGGGGGGAGAGGTGGCTGACAGGGTTAATCCTCCCTCCCTCCGATAGGGGAACAGGCTGCCCGGTGTCTGAGTGTAAATGGAGGGAGAGGTGGGTGAGAGGGTTAATCCCCCCTCCCTCCCTCCGATAGGGGAACAGGCTGCCCGGTGTCTGAGTGTAAATGGGGGGGAGAGGTGGGTGAGAGGGTTAATCCTCCCTCCCTCCGATAGGGGAACAGGCTGCCCGGTGTCTGAGTGTAAATGGGGGAGAGGTGGGTGAGAGGGTTAATCCCCCCCCCTCCCTCCGATAGGGGAACAGGCTGCCTGGTGTCTGAGTGTAAATGGGGGGAGAGGTGGGTGAGAGGGTTAATCCCCCCCCTCCCTCCGATAGGGGAACAGGCTGCCCGGTGTCTGAGTGTAAATGGGGGAGAGGTGGGTGAGAGGGTTAATCCCCCCCCTCCCTCCGATAGGGGAACAGGCTGCCCGGTGTCTGAGTGTAAATGGGGGAGAGGTGGGTGAGAGGGTTAATCCCCCCCTCCCTCCGATAGGGGAACAGGCTGCCCGGTGTCTGAGTGTAAATGGGGGAGGGGTGGGTGAGAGGGTTAATCCCCCCCCCTCGCTCCGATAGGGGAACAGGCTGCCCGGTGTCTGAGTGTAAATGGGGGGAGAGGTGGATGAGAGGGTTAATCCCCCCTCCCTCCGATAGGGGAACAGGCTGCCCGGTGTCTGAGTGTAAATGGGGGAGAGGTGGGTGAGAGGGTTAATCCCCCCTCCCTCCGATAGGGGAACAGGCTGCCCGGTGTCTGAGTGTAAATGGGGGGAGAGGTGGGTGAGAGGTTTAATCCCCCGCCCCCTCCGATGGGGGAACAGGCTGCCCGGTGTCTGAGTGTAAATGAGGGGAGAGGTGGGTGAGAGGGTTAATCCACCCCTCCCTCCGATAGGGGAACAGGCTGCCCGGTGTCTGAGTGTAAATGGGGGGAGAGGTGGGTGAGAGGGTTAATCCCCCCTCCCTCTGATAGGGGAACAGGCTGCCCGGGTGTCTGAGTGTAAATGGGGGGGAGAAGTGGGTGAGAGGGTTAATCCCCCCTCCCTCCGATAGGGGAACAGGCTGCCCGGTGTCTGAGTGTAAATGGGGGGAGAGGTGGGTGAGAGGGTTAATCCCCCTCCCTCCCTCCGATAGGGGAACAGGCTGCCCGGTGTCTGAGTGTAAATGGGGGGAGAGGTGGGTGAGAGGGTTAATCCCCCTCCCTCCCTCCGATAGGGGAACAGGCTACCGGTGTCTGAGTGTAAATGGGGGGGAGAGGTGGGTGAGAGGGTTAATCCCCCCCTCCCTCCGATAGGGGAACAGGCTGCCCGGTGTCTGAGTGTAAATGGGGGGAGAGGTGGGTGAGAGGGTTAATCCCCCCTCCCTCCGATAGGGGAACAGGCTGCCCGGTGTCTGAGTGTAAATGGGGGGAGAGTTGGGTGAGAGGGTTAATCCCCCTCCCTCCGATAGGGGAACAGGCTGCCCGGTGTCTGAGTGTAAATGGGGGGAGAGGAGGGTGAGAGGGTTAATCCCCCTCCCTCCCTCCGATAGGGGAACAGGCTGCCCGGTGTCTGAGTGTAAATGGGGGAGAGTTGGGTGAGAGGGTTAATCCCCCCTCCCTCCCTCCGATAGGGGAAACAGGCTGCCCGGTGTCTGAGTGTAAATGAGGGGAGAGGTGGGTGAGAGGGTTAATCCACCCCTCCCTCCGATAGGAGAACAGGCTGCCCGGTGTCTGAGTGTAAATGGGGGGAGAGGTGGGTGAGAGGGTTAATCCCCCCTCCCTCCCTCCGATAGGGGAACAGGCTGCCCGGTGTCTGAGTGTAAATGGGGGGAGAGGTGGGTGAGAGGGTTAATCCCCCCTCCCTCCGATAGGGGAACAGGCTGCCCGGTGTCTGAGTGTAAAATGGGGGGAGAGGTGGGTGAGAGGGTTAATCCCCCCTCCCTCCCTCCGATAGGGGAACAGGCTGCCCGGTGTCTGAGTGTAAAATGGGGGGAGAGGTGGCTGACAGGGTTAATCCTCCCTCCCTCCGATAGGGGAACAGGCTGCCCGGTGTCTGAGTGTAAATGGAGGGAGAGGTGGGTGAGAGGGTTAATCCCCCCTCCCTCCTCCGATAGGGGAACAGGCTGCCCGGTGTCTGAGTGTAAATGGGGGGAGAGGTGGGTGAGAGGGTTAATCCTCCCTCCCTCCGATAGGGGAACAGGCTGCCCGGTGTCTGAGTGTAAATGGGGGGAGAGGTGGGTGAGAGGGTTAATCCCCCCCCCTCCCTCCGATAGGGGAACAGGCTGCCTGGTGTCTGAGTGTAAATGGGGGGAGAGGTGGGTGAGAGGGTTAATCCCCCCCCTCCCTCCGATAGGGGAACAGGCTGCCCGGTGTCTGAGTGTAAATGGGGGGAGAGGTGGGTGAGAGGGTTAATCCCCCCCCTCCCTCCGATAGGGGAACAGGCTGCCCGGTGTCTGAGTGTAAATGGGGGGAGAGGTGGGTGAGAGGGTTAATCCCCCCCTCCCTCCGATAGGGGAACAGCCTGCCCGGTGTCTGAGTGTAAATGGGGGGAGGGGTGGGTGAGAGGGTTAATCCCCCCCCTCGCTCCGATAGGGGAACAGGCTGCCCGGTGTCTGAGTGTAAATGGGGGGAGAGGTGGATGAGAGGGTTAATCCCCCCTCCCTCCGATAGGGGAACAGGCTGCCCGGTGTCTGAGTGTAAATGGGGGGAGAGGTGGGTGAGAGGGTTAATCCCCCTCCCTCCGATAGGGGAACAGGCTGCCCGGTGTCTGAGTGTAAATGGGGGGAGAGGTGGGTGAGAGGTTTAATCCCCCGCCCCCTCCGATAGGGGAACAGGCTGCCCGGTGTCTGAGTGTAAATGAGGGGAGAGGTGGGTGAGAGGGTTAATCCACCCCTCCCTCCGTTAGGGGAACAGGCTGCCCGGGTGTCTGAGTGTAAATGGGGGGAGAGGTGGGTGAGAGGGTTAATCCCCCCTCCCTCTGATAGGGGAACAGGCTGCCCGGTGTCTGAGTGTAAATGGGGGGGAGAAGTGGGTGAGAGAGTTAATCCCCCCTCCCTCCGATAGGGGAACAGGCTGCCCGGTGTCTGAGTGTAAATGGGGGGAGAGGTGGGGTGAGAGGGTTAATCCCCCTCCCTCCCTCCGATAGGGGAACAGGCTACCCGGTGTCTGAGTGTAAATGGGGGGAGAGGTGGGTGAGAGGGTTAATCCCCCCTCCCCTCCGATAGGGGAACAGGCTGCCCGGTGTCTGAGTGTAAATGGGGGGAGAGGTGGGTGAGAGGGTTAATCCCCCCTCCCTCCGATAGGGAACAGGCTGCCCGGTGTCTGAGTGTAAATGGGGGGAGAGTTGGGTGAGAGGGTTAATCCCCCTCCCTCCGATAGGGGAACAGGCTGCCCGGTGTCTGAGTGTAAATGGGGGGAGAGGAGGGTGAGAGGGTTAATCCCCCTCCCTCCCTCCGATAGGGGAACAGGCTGCCCGGTGTCTGAGTGTAAATGGGGGGAGAGTTGGGTGAGAGGGTTAATCCCCCCTCCCTCCCTCCGATAGGGGAACAGGCTGCCCGGTGTCTGAGTGTAAATGAGGGGAGAGGTGGGTGAGAGGGTTAATCCACCCCTCCCTCCGATAGGGGAACAGGCTGCCCGGTGTCTGAGTGTAAATGGGGGGAGAGGTGGGTGAGAGGGTTAATCTCCCCTCCCTCCGATAGGAGAACAGGCTGCCCGGTGTCTGAGTGTAAATGGGGGGAGAAGTGGGTGAGAGGGTTAATCCCCCCTCCCTCCGATAGGGGAACAGGCTGCCCGGTGTCTGAGTGTAAATGGGGGGAGAGGTGGGTGAGAGGGTTAATCCCCCCTCCCTCCCTCCGATAGGGGAACAGGCTGCCCGGTGTCTGAGTGTAAATGGGGGGAGAGGTGGGTGAGAGGGTTAATCCCCCCTCCCTCCCTCCGATAGGGGAACAGGCTGCCCGGTGTCTGAGTGTAAATGGGGGGAGAGGTGGGTGAGAGGGTTAATCCCCCCTCCCTCCGATAGGGGAACAGGCTGCCCGGTGTCTGAGTGTAAATGGGGGGAGAGGTGGGTGAGAGGGTTAATCCTCCCTCCCCTCCCTCCGATAGGGGAACAGGCTGCCCGGTGTCTGAGTGTAAATGGGGGGACAGGTGGGTGAGAGGGTTAATCCCACCTCCCTCCGATAGGGGAACAGGCTGCCCGGTGTCTGAGTGTAAATGGGGGGAGAGGTGAGTGAGAGGGTTAATCCCCCCTCCCTCCGATAGGGGAACAGGCTGCCCGGTGTCTGAGTGTAAATGGGGGGAGAGGTGGCTGAGAGGGTTAATCCCCCCCCCTCCCTCCGATAGGGGAACAGGCTGCCCGGTGTCTGAGTGTAAATGGGGGGAGAGGTGGCTGAGAGGGTTAATCCCCGCTCCCTTCGATAGGGGAACAGGCTGCCCGGTGTCTGAGTGTAAATGGGGGGGAGAGGTGGGTGAGAGGGTTAATCCCCCCTCCCTCCGATAGGGGAACAGGCTGCCCGGTGTCTGAGTGTAAATGGGGGGAGAGGTGGGTGAGAGGTTTAATCCCCCCTCCCTCCGATAGGGGAACAGGCTGCCCGGTGTCTGAGTGTAAATGGGGGGAGAGGTGGGTGAGAGGGTTAATCCCCTCCCTCCCTCCGATAGGGGAACAGGCTGCCCGGTGTCTGAGTGTAAATGGGGGGAGAGGTGGGTGAGAGGGTTAATCCCCCCTCCCTCCGATAGGGGAACAGGCTGCCCGGTGTCTGAGTGTAAATGGGGGGAGAGGTGGGTGAGAGGGTTAATCCCCCCTCCCTCCGATAGGGGAACAGGCTGCCCGGTGTCTGAGTGTAAATGGGGGGAGAGGTGGGTGAGAGGGTTAATCCCCCCTCCCTCCGATAGGGGAACAGGCTGCCCGGTGTCTGAGTGTAAATGGGGGGAGAGGTGGGTGAGAGGGTTAATCCCCCCTCCCTCGCTCCGCTAGGGGAACAGGCTGCCCGGTGTCTGAGTGTAAATGGGGGGAGAGGTGGGTGAGAGGGTTAATCCCCTCCCTCCGATAGAGGAACAGGCTGCCCGGTGTCTGAGTGTAAATGGGGGAGAGGTGGGTGAGAAGGTTAATCCCCCCCCCTCCCTCCGATAGGGGAACAGGCTGCCCGGTGTCTGAGTGTAAATGGGGGAGAGGTGGGTGAGAAGGTTAATCCCCCCCCCTCCCTCCGATACGGGAACAGGCTGCCCGGTGTCTGAGTGTAAATGGGGGAGAGGTGGGTGAGAGGGTTAATCCCCCCTCCCTCCCTCCGATAGGGGAACAGGCTGCCCGGTGTCTGAGTGTAAATGGGGGGAGAGGTGGGTGAGAGGGTTAATCCCCCTCCCTCCCTCCGATAGGGGAACAGGCTGCCCGGTGTCTGAGTGTAAATGGGGGGAGAGGTGGGTGAGAGGGTTAATCCCCCCCCCTCCCTCCCTCCGATAGGGGAACAGGCTGCCCGGTGTCTGAGTGTAAATGGGGGGAGAGGTGGGTGAGAGGGTTAATCCCCCCTCCCTCCGATAGGGGAACAGGCTGCCCGGTGTCTGAGTGTAAATGGGGGGAGAGGTGGGTGAGAGGGTTAATCCCCCCCCTCCCTCCGATAGGGGAACAGGCTGCCCGGTGTCTGAGTCTAAATGGGGGGAGAGGTGGGTGAGAGGGTTAATCCCCCCTCCCTCCCTCCGATAGGGGAACAGGCTGCCCGGTGCCTGATTGTAAATGGGGGGAGAGGTGGGTGAGAGGGTTAATCCCCCCTCCCTCCCTCCGATAGGGGAACAGGCTGCCCGGTTTCTGAGTGTAAATGGTGGGCAGAGGTGGGTGAGAGGGTTAATCCCCCCCCCCCTCCCTCCGATAGGGGAACAGGCTGCCCGGTGTCTGAGTGTAAATGGGGGGAGAGGTGGGTGAGAGGGTTAATCACCCCTCCCTCCCTCCGATAGGGGAACAGGCTGCCCAGTGTCTGAGTGTAAATGGGGGGAGAGGTGGGTGAGAGGGTTAATCCCCCCTCCCTCCGATAGGGGAACAGGCTGCCCGGTGTCTGAGTGTAAATGGGGGGAGAGGTGGGTGAGAGGGTTAATCCCCCCTCCCTCCGATAGGGGAACAGGCTGCCCGGTGTCTGAGTGTAAATGGGGGGAGATGTGGGTGAGAGGGTTAATCCCCCCCTCCCTCCGATAGGGGAACAGGCTGCCCGGTGTCTGAGTGTAAATGGGGGGAGAGGTGGGTGAGAGGGTTAATCCCCCTCCCTCCGATAGGGGAACAGGCTGCCCGGTGTCTGAGTGTAAATGGGGGGAGAGGTGGGTGAGAGGGTTAATCCCCCCCCTCCCTCCGATAGGGGAACAGGCTGCCCGGTGTCTGAGTGTAAATGGGGGGAGAGGTGGGTGAGAGGGTTAATCCCCCCTCCCTCCCTCCGATAGGGGAACAGGCTGCCCGGTGTCTGAGTGTAAATGGGGGGAGAGGTGGGTGAGAGGGTTAATCCCCCCTCCCTCCCTCCGATAGGGGAACAGGCTGCCCGGTGTCTGAGTGTAAATGGTGGGCAGAGGTGGGTGAGAGGGTTAATCCCCCCTCCCTCCCTCCGATAGGGGAACAGGCTGCCCGGTGTCTGAGTGTAAATGGTGGGAGAGGTGGGTGAGAGGGTTAATCCCCCCTCCCTCCCTCCGATAGGGGAACAGGCTGCCCAGTGTCTGAGTGCAAATGGGGGGAGAGGTGGGTGAGAGTGTTAATCCCCCCTCCCTCCGATAGGGGAACAGGCTGCCCGGTGTCTGAGTGTAAATGGGGGGAGAGGTGGGTGAGAGGGTTAATCCCCCCTCCCTCCCTCCGATAGGGGAACAGGCTGCCCAGTGTCTGCGGAGAGGGCTCCATGTCTGACAATGCGCCACCTAATTACCATGCCTCCTGTTTTGCATCTACACACGCACGTTCAGCTCCGCTGACAGAACCAAGCCATTCACAGCTCCCTTCCTGCCGGATCGATCAGTTTTCACAATAATATTTGCTTTTCTCCTGCGCGTGGGTTTTCCCACATCCAAAGACACAGGAGCGTCAGTGCCTCAAGTCAGGGTCACTTCGGGCCCGGATCACGTTCCGAATCGTGCGCCTCGGAACCAGCAACGAAACTCCGGCGAAGGTCGGGGTCCGGGGACCAGACCCTTGTGCGTGAGCTGGAGTCAAGTCGGTTGCACGCCACTCCACACAATCGATGGCTTCTCCGCAACCCCCCCACCATAATCAATCAATCTCGGAAAGAGGGGCGGGCGGGCTGGTGGGGGGGGGGGGGGTAAGAGAGAGAAAGAGGGAGTGCGACAGAGAAAGAGGTAGAGAGAGAGAGAGAGAGAGACGGGGGTGCAGAGAGGCAAAGAGAGAGAGAGAGAGAGTGAGAAATGGGGAGAGAGAGAAAGAGGGAAAGAGGGGCAAAGAGAGAGAGAGAGAGAGAGAAATGGGGAGAGAGAGAAAGAGGGAAAGAGGGGGACAGAGAGGCAAAGAGAGAGAGAGAGAGTGAGAAATAGGGAGAGAGAGAAAGAGGGAGACAGAGAGGCAAAAAGAGAGAGAGAGAAATAGGGAGAGAAAGAATGAGAGAGACAGAGAGGCAAAGAGAGAGAGGGAGTGAGAAATGGGGAGAGAGAGAAAGAGGGAAAGAGGGAGACAGAGAGGCAAAGAGAGAGTGAGAGAAATGGGGAGAGTGAAAGAGCGGGACAGAGAGGCAAAGAGATAGAGAGAGTGAGAAATGGGGAGAGAGAGAAAGAGGGGACAGAGAGGCAAGGAGATAGAGAGAGAGTGAGAAATGGGGAGAGAGAGAAAGAGGGAAAGAGGGGGACAGAGAGGCAAAGAGAGAGAGAGAGTGAGAAATGGGGAGAGAGAGAAAGAGGGGGACAGAGAGGCAAAGAGAGAGAGAGAGTGAGAAATGGGGAGAGAGAGGAAGAGGGGACAGAGAGGCAAAGAGAGAGAGTGAGTGAGAAATGGGGAGAGAGAGAAAGAGGGAAAGAGCGGGACAGAGAGGCAAAGAGATGGAGAGAGTGAGAAATGGGGAGAGAGAGGAAGAGGGGACAGAGAGGCAAAGAGAGAGAGTGAGAAATGGGGAGAGAGAGGAAGAGGGGACAGAGAGGCAAAGAGAGAGAGAGAGTGAGAAATGGGGAGAGTGAGGAAGAGGGGACAGAGAGGCAAAGAGAGAGAGTGAGAAATGGGGAGAGAGAGGAAGAGGGGACAGAGAGGCAAAGAGAGAGAGAGAGTGAGAAATGGGGAGAGAGAGGAAGAGGGGACAGAGAGGCAAAGAGAGAGAGAGAGTGAGAAATGGGGAGAGAGAGAAAGAGGGAAAGAGCGGGACAGAGAGGCAAAGAGAGAGAGAGAGAGAAATGGGGAGAGAGAGAAAGAGGGAGACAGAGAGGCAAAGAGAGAGAGAATGAGAAATGGGGAGAGTGAAAGAGCGGGACAGAGAGGCAAAGAGATAGAGAGAGAGTGAGAAATGGGGAGAGAGAGAAAGAGGGGGACAGAGAGGCAAAGAGATAGAGAGAGAGTGAGAAATGGGGAGAGAGAGAAAGAGGGAGACAGAGAGGCAAAGAGAGAGAGTGAGAGTGAGAAATGGGGAGAGAGAAAGAGGGGGACAGAGAGGCAAAGAGAGAGAGTGAGAAATGGGGAGAGTGAAAGAGCGGGACAGAGAGGCAAAGAGATAGAGAGAGAGTGAGAAATGGGGAGAGAGAGAAAGAGGGGGACAGAGAGGCAAAGAGAGAGAGTGAGAGTGAGAAATGGGGAGAGAGGGAAAGAGGGAGACAGAGAGGCAAAGAGAGAGAGAGTGAGTGAGAAATGGGAAGAGAGAGGAAGAGGGGGACAGAGAGAGAAAGGGAGAGAGAAAGAGAGGGGGGAGATGGTGAGAGATACAGAGAGAGAGAAAGAGAGATAGAAACAGAGAAAGAGAGATAGAGTGAGAGAAAGAGCAACAGGGAGAGAAAGCGAGATAGAGAGTGAGAGGGAGATAGAGTGAGAGAGAGAAATAGTGAGAGAGAGAGAAATAGTGAAAGAGAAAGATAGAAAGAGGGTGTGAGGGAGAAAGAGAGAGATAGAGAGAAACAGCCAGAGAGAGAAAGGGTGCTAGAGTGAGAAGGAGATAGAGATGGAGAGAGGGAGACACAGAGGTTTAGGGAGGGAATTCCAGAGCTGAGGCCCCCCTCCTCCAGGCAGCTGAAGGCCCGGCCGCCAATGGTGGAGCGATGGAAATCGGGGAAGAGCAGAGATCTCGGAGGGTTGTAGGAGGCTCCAGAGATAGGGAGGGAGGGAGGTGAGGGAGGGATTTGAGCAGGAGGATGAGAATTGTAGGGGCTGGAGGAGGTTACAGAGATAGGGAGGGAGGGGGTGAGGGAGGGATTTGAACAGGAGGATGAGAATTGTAGGGGCTGGAGGAGGTTACAGAGATAGGGAGGGAGGGGGTGAGGGAGGGATTTGAACAGGAGGATGAGAATTGTAGGGGCTGGAGGAGGTTACAGAGATAGGGAGGGAGGGGGTGAGGGAGGGATTTGAACAGGAGGATGAGAATTGTAGGGGCTGGAGGAGGTTACAGAGATAGGGAGGGAGGGAGGTGAGGGAGGGATTTGAGCAGGAGGATGAGAATTGTAGGGGCTGGAGGAGGTTACAGAGATAGGGAGGGAGGGGGTGAGGGAGGGATTTGAACAGGAGGATGAGAATTGTAGGGGCTGGAGGAGGTTACAGAGATAGGGAGGGAGGGGGTGAGGGAGGGATTTGAACAGGAGGAGGAGAATTGTAGGGGCTGGAGGAGGTTACAGAGATAGGGAGGGAGGAGGTGAGGGAGGGATTTGAACAGGAGGATGAGAATTGTAGGGACTGGAGGAGGTTACAGAGATAGGGAGGGAGGGGGTGAGTGAGGGATTTGAACAGGAGGATGAGAATTGTAGGGGCTGGAGGAGGTTACAGAGATAGGGAGGGAGGGGGGTGAGGGAGGGATTTGAACAAGAGGGGGAGAGTTTGAAAATCGAGGTGTTGCCGGAGCGGGAGCCGGTGTGGGGTCAGGGAGCGCGGGGAGAGGGGGGGGGTGGTGAGTAGGGGGTGAGGGGATGGAAGGGAAGGTGAGGGAAGGGGAGGGGGAGGCGTCAATGGGACTCAGTGTGAGGGGAGGTGTGGCTAAACCCTTCCGTGTGTAAAACTTCACAAACCATCCCGGCTTGGAGCACGAGATTTCCCAGACTGACTCCCCCAGGGAAGGTGGTGGGGAGGGGGGGTGGGGGAACGAGGGGCTTCAGTCCACGGGGAGAGAGACAGAGAGAGAGAGAGAAGCCGGGGGGGGGGGGGGAGGGTGGTGTCCTCGTTCTCCTCGGAAGCGGAGCAGGTTAAGGGGGAGATCGGATCGAGGCGTTCGGAATCGGGAAGGGTCTGCGATGGAGGGTCAATGAGCAGAAACTGACTCCGCTGGCTGGAGGGTCAGGGAACCAGAGGGACACACAGATCGAGGGCGATCGGGGGAAAGGAACCAGAGGGGGACGGGGGTGGGGGTGAGGGTGGGGGTGAGGGGGGTGGGGAGGGGGAGAGAGAGGGGGAAAGGTTTAGTGTTAAACACAGCGAGGCGGTGTGATCTGGAAGGCGCTGCCTGAAAGGCCGGCGGAAGCAGATTCAATCGGCATTTTCAAAAAGGGGAAACCGGGTAAATACTGGAAGGGGGAACGCTGACAGGGAGGGGGGAGGGAGGGAGGGAGAGAGGGAGGGAGGGGGATTAATGGGATGGCCCGCTCACAGGGACAAGAGGGGAATACAATAGGTTGTCACGCGTTGACGTCTGACAAACAGAAAAGTCCAGTGGTCCTGCAGAGCAGCGCAGAGAGAGGTCACCGCTGGCCGACACCAGCCTCTCTGACTCCAGCAACCTGGCTTCCCAATCTGATCTGCCTGACGTCCGGGGCGGGCTGCGGTGGGGTGGGGTGGGGAGGGGGGGTGGGGGGTCCGCTTGGCTGGAGACCAGACCCGCCCCAACTTGACCCACCCTCCGGTCCACCCGCTCGGCCGTGCTGAGCCCAGAGCAGCTGACCAGGGCTTGCTGGATGCAGGCGAGGCGCCCAGTCTCTCCCACAGCGCAGGGGTACTCCCACGGCCGCTTTCAGCTGTGTTTGGCTGAATCATTTTGGTGGGAGGGACGAGGACAGAGAGCATCAAATAAAGGGGAGAGTTCTAAATCGGGCAGAGGGGCAGAGGGAGCTGTGTGTAAATCGTTGGAGGCAGCAGGACAGACTGAGAGAGAGAGCGGGTAATAAAGCAGACAGTATCCTGGGCTTTATTAATAGGGACAGAGAGTACAAAAGCAGGGAGGGTGTGTTGAGCTGGTATAAGACACAGACTGAGAGAGAGCGGGTAATAAAGCAGACAGTATCCTGGGCTTTATTAATAGGGACAGAGAGTACAAGAGCAGGGAGGGTGTGTTGAGCTGGTATAAGACACAGACTGAGAGAGAGCGGGTAATAAAGCAGACAGTATCCTGGGCTTTATTAATAGGGACAGAGAGTACAAGAGCAGGGAGGGTGTGTTGAGCTGGTATAAGACACAGACTGAGAGAGAGCGGGTAATAAAGCAGACAGTATCCTGGGGTTTATTAATAGGGACAGAGTGTACAAGAGCAGGGAGGGTGTGTTGAGCTGGTATAAGACACAGGGTGAGAGAGAGCGGGTAATAAAGCAGACAGTATCCTGGGCTTTATTAATAGGGACAGAGAGTACAAGAGCAGGGAGGGTGTGTTGAGCTGGTATAAGACACAGGGTGAGAGAGAGCGGGTAATAAAGCAGACAGTATCCTGGGCTTTATTAATAGGGACAGAGAGTACAAGAGCAGGGAGGGTGTGTTGAGCTGGTATAAGACACAGGGTGAGAGAGAGCGGGTAATAAAGCAGACAGTATCCTGGGCTTTATTAATAGGGACAGAGAGTACAAGAGCAGGGAGGGTGTGTTGAGCTGGTATAAGACACAGACTGAGAGAGAGAGCGGGTAATAAAGCAGACAGTATCCTGGGCTTTATTAATAGGGACAGAGAGTACAAGAGCAGGGAGGGTGTGTTGAGCTGGTATAAGAACACAGGGTGAGAGAGAGCGGGTAATAAAGCAGACAGTATCCTGGGCTTTATTAATAGGGACAGAGAGTACAAGAGCAGGGAGGGTGTGTTGAGCTGGTATAAGAACACAGGGTGAGAGAGAGCGGGTAATAAAGCAGACAGTATCCTGGGCTTTATTAATAGGGACAGAGAGTACAAGAGCAGGGAGGGTGTGTTGAGCTGGTATAAGACACAGGTTGAGAGAGAGCGGGTAATAAAGCAGACAGTATCCTGGGCGTTATTAATAGGAGCAGAGAGTACAAGAGCAGGGAGGGTGTGTTGAGCTGGTATAAGACACAGGGTGAGAGAGAGTGGGTAATAAAGCAGACAGTATCCTGGGCTTTATTAATAGGGACAGAGAGTACAAGAGCAGGGAGGGTGTGTTGAGCTGGTATAAGACACAGACTGAGAGAGAGCGGGTAATAAAGCAGACAGTATCCTGGGCTTTATTAATAGGGACAGAGAGTACAAGAGCAGGGAGGGTGTGTTGAGCTGGTATAAGACACAGTTTGAGAGAGCGGGTAATAAAGCAGACAGTATCCTGGGATTTATTAATAGGGACAGAGAGTACAAGAGCAGGGAGGGTGTGTTGAGCTGGTATAAGACACAGGGTGAGAGAGCGGGTAATAAAGCAGACAGTATCCTGGGCTTTATTAATAGGGACAGAGAGTACAAGAGCAGGGAGGGTGTGTTGAGCTGGTGTAAGACACAGACTGAGAGAGAGTGGGTAATAAAGCAGACAGTATCCTGGGCTTTATTAATAGGGACAGAGAGTACAAGAGCAGGGAGGGTGTGTTGAGCTGGTATAAGACACAGACTGAGAGAGAGCGGGTAATAAAGCAGACAGTATCCTGGGATTTATTAATAGGGGCAGAGAGTACAAGAGCAGGGAGGGTGTGTTGAGCTGGTATAAGACACAGGTTGAGAGAGCGGGTAATAAAGCAGACAGTATCCTGGGGTTTATTAATAGTGGCAGAGAGTACAAGAGCAGGGAGGGTGTGTTGAGCTGGTATAAGACACAGACTGAGAGAGAGCGGGTAATAAAGCAGACAGTATCCTGGGCTTTATTAATAGGGACAGAGAGTACAAGAGCAGGGAGGGTGTGTTGAGCTGGTATAAGACACAGACTGAGAGAGAGCGGGTAATAAAGCAGACAGTATCCTGGGTTTATTAATAGGGACAGAGAGTACAAGAGCAGGGAGGGTGTGTTGAGCTGGTATAAGACACAGGGTGAGAGAGAGCGGGTAATAAAGCAGACAGTATCCTGGGCTTTATTAATAGGGACAGAGAGTACAAGAGCAGGGAGGGTGTGTTGAGCTGGTATAAGACACAGACTGAGAGAGAGCGGGTAATAAAGCAGACAGTATCCTGGGCTTTATTAATAGAGGCAGAGAGTACAAGAGCAGGGAGGGTGTGTTGAGCTGGTATAAGACACAGGGTGAGAGAGAGCGGGTAATAAAGCAGACAGTATCCTGGGCTTTATTAATAGGGACAGAGAGTACAAGAGCAGGGAGGGTGTGTTGAGCTGGTATAAGACACAGGTTCAGCCTCAGCTGGAGTGTTGTGTCCAGTTCTGGGCTCTGCAAATTTGGGAAGGATGTGAAGGGGTTGGAGAGAGTGTGGAAAAGATTGACTAGAATGGTTCCAGGGATGAGGAGCGTCAGTTCACGGGGAGAGATTGGAGAATTGGGGACTGTTTTCCTTGGAGAAGAGAAGGTGGAGAGGAGATTCGATCGAGGTGTTCAAAACTGAGAGGGGTGGAGCCGCTGTTAGGGAGGGAGTTCCAGGATTTTGTCCCTGTGGTGTAGGTACACCCACGGTGCTGTTAGGGAGGGAGTTCCAGGATTTTGTCCGTGTGGTGTAGGTACACCCACAGCGCTGTTAGGGAGGGAGTTCCAGGATTTTGTCCATGTGGTGTAGGTACACACACGGCGCTGTTAGGGAGGGAGTTCCAGGATTTTGTCCGTGTGGTGTAGGTACACCCATGGCGCTGTTAGGGAGGGAGTTCCAGGATTTTGTCCATGTGGTGTAGGTACACCCACGGCGCTGTTAGGGACGGCGTTCCAGGATTTTGTCCCTGTGGTGTAGGTACACCAACGGCACTGTTAGGGAGGGAGTACCCGGATTTTGTCCGTGTGGTGTAGGTACACCCACGGCGCTGTTAGGGAGGGAGTACCAGGATTTTGTCCGTGTGGTGTAGGTAACACCCACAGCGCTGTAAGGGAGGGAGTTCCAGGATTTTGTCCGTGCGGTGTAGGTACACACACGGCGCTGTTAGGGAGGGAGTTCCAGGATTTTGTCCGTGTGGTGTAGGTACACCCACGGCGATGTTAGGGAGGGAGTTCCAGGATTTTGTCCCATGTGGTGTAGGCACACCCACGGCGCTGTTAGGGAGGAAGTTCCAGGATATTGTCCGTGTGGTGTAGGTACACCCACGGCGCTGTTAGGGAGGGAGTTCCAGGATTTTGTCCCTGTGGTGTAGGTACACCCACGCCACTGTTAGGGAGGGAGTTCAAGGATTTTGTCCGTGTGGTGTAGGTACACCCACAGTGCTGTTAGGGAGGGAGTTCCAGGATTTTGTCCGTGTGGGGTAGGTACACCCATGGCGCTGTTAGGGACTGAGCTCCAGGATTTTGTCCGCGTGGTGTAGGTACACCCACGGCGCTGTTAGGGGGGGAGTTCCAGGATTTTGTCCGTGTGGTGTAGGTACACCCACGGCACTGTAAGGGAGGGAGTTGGAGGATTTTGTCCGTGTGGTGTAGGTACACCCACGGCGCTGTCAGGGAGGGAGTTCCAGGATTTTGTCCCATGTGGTGTAGGTACACCCACGGCGCTGTTAGGGGGGGAGTTCCAGGATTTTGTCCGTGTGGTGTAGGTACACCCACGGTGCTGTTAGGGAGGGAGTTCCAGGATTTTGTCCGTGTGGTGTAGGTACACCCACAGCACTGTTAGGGAGGGAGTTCCAGGATTTTGTCCCTGTGGTGTAGGTACACCCACGGTGCTGTTAGGGAGGGAGTTCCAGGATTTTGTCCCTGTGGTGTAGGTACACCCACGGCGCTGTTAGGGAGGGAGTTCCAGGATTTTGTCCCTGTGGTGTAGGTACACCCGCGGCGCTGCTAGGGAGGGAGTTCCAGGATTTTGTCCCTTGTGGTGTAGGTACACCCACGGCGCTGTTAGGGAGGGAGTTCCAGGATTTTGTCCCTGTGGTGTAGGTACACCAACGGCGCTGTTAGGGGTGGGAGATCCAGGATTTCGTCCATGTGGTGTAGGTGCACCCACGGCGCTGTTAGGGAGGGAGTTCAAGGATTTTGTCCGTGCAGTGTAGGTACACCCACGATGCTGTTAGGGAGGGTGTTCCAGGACTTTGTCCGTGTGGTGTAGGTACACCCACGGTGTTGTGAGTGAGGGAGTTCCAGGATTTTGTCCCTGTGGTGTAGGTACACCCACGCTGCTGTTAGGGAGGGAGTTCCAGGATTTTGTCCGCGTGGTGTAGGTACACCCACGGCGCTGTTAGATCGGGAGTTCCAGGATTTTGTCCGTGTGGTGTAGGTACACCCACGGCGCTGTTAGGGAGGGAGTTCCAGGATTTTGTCCCTGTGGTGTAGGTAACCCACGGCGCTGTTAGGGAGGGAGTTCCAGGATTTTGTCCCTGGGGTGTAGGTACACCAACAGCGCTGTTAGGGAGGGAGTTCCAGGATTTTGTCCGTGTGGTGTAGGTACACCCGCGGCGCTGTTAGGGAGGGAGTTCCAGGATTTGTCCCATGTGGTGTAGGTACACCCACGGCGCTGTGAGGGAGGGAGTTCCAGGATTTTCTCCCATGTGGTGTAGGTACACCCACGGCGCTGTTAGGGAGGGAATTCAAGGATTTTGTCCGTGTGGTGTAGGTACACCCAAAATGCTGTAAGGGAGGGTGTTCCAGGATTTTGTCCGTGTGGTGTAGGTACACCCACGGCGCTGTTAGGGAGGGTGTTCCAGGATTTTGATCGTGTGGTGTAGGTACACCCACGATGCTGTTAGGGAGGGTGTTCCAGGATTTTGTCTGTGTGGTGTAGGTGCACCCACGGCGCTGTTAGGGAGGTAGTTCCAGGATTTTGTCCGTGTGGTGTAGGTACACCCACGGCGATGTTAGGGAGGGAGTTCCAGGATTTTGTCCGTGTGGCGTAGGTACACCCACAGCGCTGTTAGGGAGGGAGTTCCAGGATTTTGTCCGTCTGGTGTAGGTACACCCATGACGCTGTTCTGTAGGGAGTTCCAGGATTTTGTCCCGTGTGGTGTAGGTACAACCACGGCGCAGTTAAGGAGGGAGTTCCATGATTTTGTCCACTGTGGTGTAGGTATACCCACGGCGCTGTTAGTGAGGGAGTTCCAGGATTTTGTCCGTGTGGTGTAGGTACACCCACGGAGCTGTAAGGGAGGGACTTCCAGGATTTTGTCCGTGTGGTGTAGGTAAACCCACGGTGCAGTTAGGGAGGGAATTCCAGGATTTTGTCCATGTGGTGTAGGTACACCCACGGCGCTGTTAGGGAGGGAGTTCCAGGATTTTGTCCCTGTGGTGTAGGAACAACCACGGCGCTGTTAGGGAGGGAGTTCCAGGATTTTGTCCGTGTGGTGTAGGTACACCCACAGTGCTGTTAGGGAGGGAGTTCCAGGATTTTGTCCGTGTGGTGTAGGTACACCAACGGCGCTGTTAGGGAGGGAGTTTCAGGATTTTGTCCGTGTGGTGTAGGTACACCCAGGGCGCTGTTAGGGAGGGAGTTCCAGGATTTTGTCCCTGTTGTGTAGGTACACCCACGTCGCTGTTAGGGAGGGACTTCCAGGATTTTGTCCCATGGTGTAGGTACACCCACGGTGCTGTTAGGGAGGGAGTTCCAGGATTTTGTCCGTGTGGTGTAGGTACAGCCACGGCGCTGTTAGGGAGGGCGTTCCAGGATTTTGTCCCTGTGGTGTAGGTACACCCACGGCGCTGTTAGGGAGGGAGTTCCAGGATTTTATCCGTGTGGTGTAGGTACACCCACAGCGCTGTTAGGGAGGGAGTTCCAGGATTTTGTCCGTGTGGTGTAGGTACACCCACGGCGCTGTTAGGGAGGGAATTCCAGGATTTTATCCGTGTGGTGTAGGTACACCCACGGCGCTGTTAGGGAGGGAGTTCCAGGATTTTATCCGTGTGGTGTAGGTACACCCACGGCGCTGTTAGGGAGTGTGTTCCAGGATTTTGTCCCTGAGGTGTAGGTACACCCACGGAGCTGTTAGGCAGGGAGTTCCAGGGTCATGTCCCTTTGGTGTAGGTACACCCATGGCGCTGTTAGGGAGGGAATTCCAGGATTTTGTCCGTGTGGTGTAGGTACACCCACGGCGCTGTTAGGGAGGGAGATCAAGGATTTTGTCCATGTGGTGTAGGGACATCCACGGCGTTGTTAGGGAGGGAGTTCCAGGATTTTGTCCCTGTTGTTTAGGTACACCCACGATGCTGTTAGGGAGGGAGTTCCAGGATTTTGTCTGTGTGGTGTAGGTACACCCACGGCGCTGTTAGGGAGGGAGTTCCAGGATTTTGTCCGTGTGGTGTAGGTACACCCACGGTGCTGTTAGGGAGGGAGTTCCAGGATTTTGTCCCATGTGGAGTAGGTACACCCACGGTGCTGTTAGGGAGGGAGTTCCAGGAATTTGTCCCATGTGGTGTAGGTACACCCACGGCGCTGTTAGGGAGGGAGTTCCAGGATTTTGTCCGTGTGGTGTAGGTACACCCATGATGCTGTTAGGGAGGGTGTTCCAGGATTTTGTCCCTGTGGTGTAAGTACACCCATGGCGCTGTTAGGGAGGGAGTTCCAGGATTTTGTCCCTGTGCTGTAGGTACACCCACGGCGCTGTTAGGAAGGGAGATCAAGGATTTTGTCCATGTGGTGTAGGTACACCCACGGCGTTGTTAGGGAGGGAGTTCCAGGATTTTGTCTGTGTGGAATAGGTACACCCACGGCGCTGTTAGGGAGGGAGTTCCAGGATTTTGTCTGTGTGGTGTAGGTACACCCACGGCGCTGTTCGGGAGAGAGTTCCAGGATTTTGTCTGTGTGGTGTAGGTACACCCACGGTGCTGTTAAGGAGGGAGTTCCAGGATTTTGTCCCATGTGGTGTAGGTACACCCACGGTGCTGTAAGGGAGGGAGTTCCAGGATTTTGTCCCATGTGTTGTAGGTACACCCACGGTGCTGTTAGGGAGGGAGTTCCAGGAATTTGTCCCATGTGGTGTAGGTACACCCACGGTGCTGTTAGGGAGGGAGTTCCAGGATTTTGTCCGTGTGGTGTAGGTACACCCATGGCGCTGTTAGGGAGGGAGTTCCACGATTTTGTCCCATGTGGTGTAGGTACACCCATGATGCTGTTAGGGAGGGTGTTCCAGGATTTTGTCCCTGTGGTGTAAGTACACCCATGGCGCTGTTAGGGAGGGAGATCAAGGATTTTGTCCATGTGGTGTAGGTACACCCACGGCGCTGTTAGGGAGGGAGATCAAGGATTTTGTCCATGTGGTGTAGGTACACCCACGGCGCTGTTAGGGAGGGAGATCAAGGATTTTGTCCATGTGGTGTAGGTACACCCACGGCGCTGTTAGGGAGGGAGTTCCAGGATTTTGTCCCTGTGGTGTAGGTACACCCACGGCGCTGTTAGGGAGGGAGATCAAGGATTTTGTCCGTGTGGTGTAGGTACACCCACGGCGTTGTTAGGGAGGGAGTTCCAGGATTTTGTCCCTGTTCTTTAGGTACTCCCACGGCGCTGTTAGGGAGGGATTTCCAGGATTTTGTCCCATGTGGTGTAGGTACACACACGGTGCTGTAAGGGAGGGAGTTCCAGTATTTTGTCCCATGTGTTGTAGGTACACCCACGGTGCTGTTAGGGAGGGAGTTCCAGGATTTTGTCCCATGTGGTGTAGGTACACCCACGGTGCTGTTAGGGAGGGAGTTCCAGGATTTTGTCCCTGTGGTGTAGGTACACCCACGGCGCTGTTAGGGAGGGAGATCCAGGATTTTGTCCATGTGGTGTAGGTACACACACGGCGCTGTTAGGGAGGGAGTTCCAGGATTTTGTCCGTGTGGTGCAGGTACACCCACGGCGCTGTTAGGGAGGGAGTTCCAGGATATTATCCGTGTGGTGTAGGTACACCCACAGCGCTGTTAGGGAGGGAGTTCCAGGATTTTGTCCGTGTGGTGTAGGTACACCCACGGCGCTGTTAGGGAGGGAGTTCCAGGATTTTATCCGTGTGGTGTAGGTACACCCACAGCGCTGTTAGGGAGGGAGTTCCAGGATTTTGTCCGTGTGGTGTAGGTACACCCACGGCGCTGTTAGGGAGGGAGTACCAGGATTTTGTCCCTGTGGTGTAGGTACACCCACGGCGCTGTTAGGGAGGGAGTTCCAGGATTTTATCCGTGTGGTGTAGGTACACCCACGGCGCTGTTAGGGAGGGAGTACCAGGATTTTGTCCCTGTGCTGTAGGTACACCCACGGCGCTGTTAGGGAGGGAGTTCCAGGATATTGTCCGTGTCGTGTAGGTACACACTCAGCGCTGTTAGGGAGGGTGTTCCAGGATTTTGTCCCTGTGGTGTAGGTACACCCACGGCGCTGTTAGGGGGGGAGATCAAGGATTTTGTCCCGTGTGGTGTAGGTACATCCACGGCGTTGTTAGGGAGGGAGATCCAGGATTTTGTCCCTGTTGTATAGGTACTCCCACTATGCTGTTAGGGAGGGGTTTCCAGGATTTTGTCTGTGTGGTGTAGGTACAACCACGGCGCTGTTAGGGAGGGAGTTCCAGGATTTTGTCCGTGTGGTGTAGGTACACCCACGGTGCTGTTAGGGAGGGAGTTCCAGGATTTTGTCCCATGTGGTGTCGGTATACCCACGGTGCTGTAAGGGAGGGAGTTCCAGGATTTTGTCCCATGTGTTGTAGGTACACCCACGGTGCTGTTAGGGAGGGAGTTCCAGGAATTTGTCCCATGTGGTGTAGGTACACCCACGGTGCTGTTAGGGAGGGAGTTCCAGGATTTTGTCCCTCTGGTGTAAGTACACCCATGGCGCTGTTAGGGAGGGAGTTCCAGGATTTTGTCCCTGTGGTGTAGGTACACCCACGGCGCTGTTAGTGAGGGAGATCAAGGATTTTGTCCATGTTGTGGAGGTACACCCACGGCGTTGTTAGGGAGGGAGTTCCAGGATTTTGTCCCTGTTGTTTAGGTACACCCACGATGCTGTTAGGGAGGGAGTTCCAGGATTTTGTCTGTGTGGTGTAGGTACACCCACAGCGCTGTTAGGGAGGGAGTTCCAGGATTTTGTCCGTGTGGTGTAGGTACACCCACGACACTGTTATGGAGGGAGTTCCAGGATGTTGTCCCGTAAGTGTAGGGGTAGGTACACCCACGGCGCTGTTAAGGAGGCATTTCCAGGATTTTGTCCCGTGTGGTGTAGGTACACCCACGGCGCTGTTAGGGAGGGAATTCCAGGATTTTGTCCGTGTGGTGTAGGCACACCCTCGGTGCTGTGAGGGAGGGAGTTCCAGGATTTTGTCCATGTGCTGTAGGTACACCCACGGCGCTGTTAGGGAGGGAGTTCCAGGATTTTGTCCGTGTTCGGTAGGTACACCCACGGCGCTGTTAGGGAGGGAGTTCCAGGATTTTGTCCGTGTTGTGGAGGTACATCCACGGCGCTGTTAGGGAGGGAGTTCCAGGATTTTATCCGTGCGGTGTAGGTACACCCATGGCGCTGTTAGGGAGGGACTTCCAGGATTTTGACCGTGTGGTGTAGATACACCCAAGGCGCTGTTAAGGAGGGACTTCCAGGATTTTGTCCCTGTGGTGTAGGTACACCCACGGCGCTGTTAGGGAGGGAGTTCCAAGATTTTGTCCGTGTGGTGTAGGGGCACCCATGGCTCTGTTAGGGAGGGAGTTCCAGGATTTTGTCTGTGTGGTGTAGGTACACCCACGGCGCTGTAAGGGAGGGAGTTCCAGGATTTTGTCCCTGTGGTGTAGGGGCACCCATGGCGCTGTTAGGGAGGGAGTTCCCGGATTTTGTCTGTGTGGTGTAGGTACACCCACGGCGCTGTAAGGGAGGGAGTTCCAGGATTTTGTCCCGTGTAGTGTAGGTACACTCACAGTGCTGTTAGGGAGGGAGTTCAAGCATTTTGTCCGTGTGGTGTAGGTATACCCACGGTGATGTTAGGAAAGGAGTTCCAGGATTTTGTCCCTGTGGTGTAGGTACTCCCACGGCACTGTTAGGGAGGGAGTTCCAGTATTTTGTCCGTGTGGTGTAGGTACACCCACGGCGCTGTTAGGGAGGGAGTTCCAGGATTTTGTCCGTGTGGTGTAGGTACACCCACGGCGCTGTTAGGGAGGGAGTTCCAGGATTTTGTCCCTGTTGTGTAGGTACACCCACGTCGCTGTTAGGGAGGGACTTCCAGGATTTTGTCCCATGGTGTAGGTACACCCACGGTGCTGTTAGGGAGGGAGTTACAGGATTTTGTCCGTGTGGTGTAGGTACACCCACGGCGCTGTTAGGGAGGGAGTTCCAGGATTTTGTCCGTGTGGTGTAGGCACACCCTCGGTGCTGTGAGGGAGGGAGTTCCAGGATTTTGTCCATGTGCTGTAGGTACACCCACGGCGCTGTTAGGGAGGGAGTTCCAGGATTTTGTCCGTGTTCGGTAGGTACACCCACGGCGCTGTTAGGGAGGGAGTTCCAGGATTTTGTCCGTGTTGTGGAGGTACATCCACGGCGCTGTTAGGGAGGGAGTTCCAGGATTTTATCCGTGCGTTGTAGGTACACCCATGGCGCTGTTAGGGAGGGACTTCCAGGATTTTGACCGTGTGGTGTAGATACACCCAAGGCGCTGTTAAGGAGGGACTTCCAGGATTTTGTCCCGTGTGGTGTAGGTACACCCACGGCGCTGTTAGGGAGGGAGTTCCAAGATTTTGTCCGTGTGGTGTAGGGGCACCCATGGCTCTGTTAGGGAGGGAGTTCCAGGATTTTGTCTGTGTGGTGTAGGTACACCCACGGCGCTGTAAGGGAGGGAGTTCCAGGATTTTGTCCCTGTGGTGTAGGGGCACCCATGGCGCTGTTAGGGAGGGAGTTCCCGGATTTTGTCTGTGTGGTGTAGGTACACCCACGGCGCTGTTAGGGAGGGAGATCAAGGATTTTGTCCCGTGTGGTGTAGGTACATCCACGGCGTTGTTAGGGAGGGAGTTCCAGGATTTTGTCCCTGTTGTTTAGGTACACCCACGATGCTGTTAGGGAGGGGTTTCCAGGATTTTGTCTGTGTGGTGTAGGTACACCCACGGTGCTGTAAGGGAGGGAGTTCCAGGATTTTGTCCCATGTGTTGTAGGTACACCCACGGTGCTGTTAGGGAGGGAGTTCCAGGATTTTGTCCATGTGGTGTAGGTACACCTACGGCGCTGTTAGGGAGGGAGTTCCAGGATTTTGTCCCCTGTGGTGTAGGTACACACACGGTGCTGTAAGGGAGGGAGTTCCAGGATTTTGTCCCATGTGGTGTAGGTACACCCACGGTGCTGTTAGGGAGGGAGTTCCAGGATTTTGTCCCTGTGGTGTAGGTACACCCACGGCGCTGTTAGGGAGGGAGATCCAGGATTTTGTCCATGTGGTGTAGGTACACACAGGGCGCTGTTAGAGAGGGAGTTCCAGGATTTTGTCCGTGTGGTGTAGGTACACCCACGGCGCTGTTAGGGAGGGAGTTCCAGGATATTATCCGTGTGGTGTAGGTACACCCAAAGCGCTGTAAGGGAGGGAGTTCAAGGATTTTATCCGTGTGGTGTAGGTACACCCACGGCGCTGTTTGGGAGGGAGTACCAGGATTTTGTCCCTGTGGTGTAGGTACACCCACGGCGCTGTTAGGGAGGGAGTTCCAGGATATTGTCCGTGTCGTGTAGGTACACATTCAGCGCTGTTAGGGAGGGTGTTCCAGGATTTTGTCCCTGTGGTGTAGGTACACCCACGGCGCTGTTAGGGAGGGAGATCAAGGATTTTGTCCCGTGTGGTGTAGGTACATCCACGGCGTTGTTAGGGAGGGAGTTCCAGGATTTTGTCCCTGTTGTTTAGGTACACCCACGGTGCTGTTAGGGAGGGGTTTCCAGGATTTTGTCTGTGTGGTGTAGGTACACCCACGGCGCTGTTAGGGAGGGAGATCAAGGATTTTGTCCCGTGTGGTGTAGGTACATCCACGGCGTTGTTAGGGAGGGAGTTCCAGGATTTTGTCCCTGTTGTTTAGGTACACCCACGGTGCTGTTAGGGAGGGGTTTCCAGGATTTTGTCCGTGTGGTGTAGGTACACCCACGGTGCTGTTAGGGAGGGAGTTCCAGGATTTTGTCCCATGTGGTGTCGGTATACCCACGGTGCTGTAAGGGAGGGAGTTCCAGGATTTTGTCCCATGTGTTGTAGGTACACCCACGGTGCTGTTAGGGAGGGAGTTCCAGGAATTTGTCCCATGTGGTGTAGGCACACCCACGGTGCTGTTAGGGAGGGAGTTCCAGGATTTTGTCCCTCTGGTGTAAGTACACCCATGGCGCTGTTAGGGAGGGAGTTCCAGGATTTTGTCCCTGTGGTGTAGGTACACCCACGGCGCTGTTAGTGAGGGCGATCAAGGATTTTGTCCATGTTGTGGAGGTACACCCACGGCGTTGTTAGGGAGGGAGTTCCAGGATTTTGTCCCTGCTGTTTAGGTACACCCACGATGCTGTTAGGGAGGGAGTTCCAGGATTTTGTCTGTGTGGTGTAGGTACACCCACAGCGCTGTTAGGGAGGGAGTTCCAGGATTTTGTCCGTGTGGTGTAGGTACACCCACAGCGCTGTTAGGGAGGGAGTTCCAGGATGTTGTCCCGTAAGTGTAGGGGTAGGTACACCCACGGCGCTGTTAAGGAGGCATTTCCAGGATTTTGTCCCGTGTGGTGTAGGTACACCCTCGGTGCTGTGAGGGAGGGAGTTCCAGGATTTTGTCCGTGTGGTGTAGGTACACCCACGGCGCTGTTAGGGAGGGAGTTCCAGGATTTTGTCCGTGTTCGGTAGGTACACCCACGGCGCTGTTAGGGAGGGACTTCCAGGATTTTGTCCGTGTGGTGTAGGTACACCCACGGCGCTGTTAGGGAGGGAGTTCCAAGATTTTGTCCGTGTGGTGTAGAGGCACCCATGGCTCTGTTAGGGAGCGAGTTCCAGGATTTTGTCCGTGTGGTGTAGGTACACCCACGGCGCTGTTAGGGAGGGAGTTCCAGGATTTTGTCCCTGTGGTGTAGGTACACCCACGGCGCTGTAAGGGAGGGAGTTCCAGGATTTTGTCCCTGTGGTGTAGGGGCACCCATGGCGCTGTTAGGGAGGGAGTTCCCGGATTTTGTCTGTGTGGTGTAGGTACACCCACGGCGCTGTAAGGGAGGGAGTTCCAGGATTTTGTCCCATGTGGTGTAGGTACACCCACGGTGCTGTTAGGGAGGGAGTTCCAGGATTTTGTCCCTGTGGTGTAGGTACACCCACGGCGCTGTTAGGGAGGGAGATCCAGGATTTTGTCCATGTGGTGTAGGTACACACACGGCGCTGTTAGGGAGGGAGTTCCAGGATTTTGTCCGTGTGGTGTAGGTACACCCACGGCGCTGTTAGGGAGGGAGTTCCAGGATATTATCCGTGTGGTGTAGGTACACCCACAGCGCTGTTAGGGAGGGAGTTCCAGGATTTTGTCCGTGTGGTGTAGGTACACCCACGGCGCTGTTAGGGAGGGAGTTCCAGGATTTTATCCGTGTGGTGTAGGTACACCCACGGCGCTGTTAGGGAGGGAGTACCAGGATTTTGTCCCTGTGGTGTAGGTACACCCACGGCGCTGTTAGGGAGGGAGTTCCAGGATATTGTCCGTGTCGTGTAGGTACACACTCAGCGCTGTTAGGGAGGGTGTTCCAGGATTTTGTCCCTGTGGTGTAGGTACACCCACGGCGCTGTTAGGGAGGGAGATCAAGGATTTTGTCCCGTGTGGTGTAGGTACATCCACGGCGTTGTTAGGGAGGGAGTTCCAGGATTTTGTCCCTGTTGTTTAGGTACTCCCACTATGCTGTTAGGGAGGGGTTTCCAGGATTTTGTCTGTGTGGTGTAGGTACAACCACGGCGCTGTTAGGGAGGGAGTTCCAGGATTTTGTCCGTGTGGTGTAGGTACACCCACGGTGCTGTTAGGGAGGGAGTTCCAGGATTTTGTCCCATGTGGTGTCGGTATACCCACGGTGCTGTAAGGGAGGGAGTTCCAGGATTTTGTCCCATGTGTTGTAGGTACACCCACGGTGCTGTTAGGGAGGGAGTTCCAGGAATTTGTCCCATGTGGTGTAGGTACACCCACGGTGCTGTTAGGGAGGGAGTTCCAGGATTTTGTCCCTCTGGTGTAAGTACACCCATGGCGCTGTTAGGGAGGGAGTTCCAGGATTTTGTCCGTGTGGTGTAGGTACACCCACGGCGCTGTTAGTGAGGGAGATCAAGGATTTTGTCCATGTTGTGGAGGTACACCCACGGCGTTGTTAGGGAGGGAGTTCCAGGATTTTGTCCCTGTTGTTTAGGTACACCCACGATGCTGTTAGGGAGGGAGTTCCAGGATTTTGTCTGTGTGGTGTAGGTACACCCACAGCGCTGTTAGGGAGGGAGTTCCAGGATTTTGTCCGTGTGGTGTAGGTACACCCACGACACTGTTATGGAGGGAGTTCCAGGATGTTGTCCCGTAAGTGTAGGGGTAGGTACACCCACGGCGCTGTTAAGGAGGCATTTCCAGGATTTTGTCCCGTGTGGTGTAGGTACACCCACGGCGCTGTTAGGGAGGGAATTCCAGGATTTTGTCCGTTTGGTGTAGGCACACCCTCGGTGCTGTGAGGGAGGGAGTTCCAGGATTTTGTCCATGTGCTGTAGGTACACCCACGGCGCTGTTAGGGAGGGAGTTCCAGGATTTTGTCCGTGTGGTGTAGGTACACCCACAGTGCTGTTAGGGAGGGAGTTCCTGGATTTTGTCCGTGTGGTGTAGGTACACCAACGGCGCTGTTAGGGAGGGAGTTTCAGGATTTTGTCCGTGTGGTGTAGGTACACCCAGGGCGCTGTTAGGGAGGGAGTTCCAGGATTTTGTCCCTGTTGTGTAGGTACACCCACGTCGCTGTTAGGGAGGGACTTCCAGGATTTTGTCCCATGGTGTAGGTACACCCACGCTGCTGTTAGGGAGGGAGTTCCAGGATTTTGTCCGTGTGGTGTAGGTACAGCCACGGCGCTGTTAGGGAGGGAGTTCCAGGATTTTGTCCCTGTGGTGTAGGTACACCCACGGCGCTGTTAGGGAGGGAGTTCCAGGATTTTATCCGTGTGGTGTAGGTACACCCACAGCGCTGTTAGGGAGGGAGTTCCAGGATTTTGTCCGTGTGGTGTAGGTACACCCACGGCGCTGTTAGGGAGGGAATTCCAGGATTTTATCCGTGTGGTGTAGGTACACCCACGGCGCTGTTAGGGAGGGAGTTCCAGGATTTTATCCGTGTGGTGTAGGTACACCCACGGCGCTGTTAGGGAGTGTGTTCCAGGATTTTGTCCCTGAGGTGTAGGTACACCCACGGAGCTGTTAGGCAGGGAGTTCCAGGGTCATGTCCCTTTGGTGTAGGTACACCCATGGCGCTGTTAGGGAGGGAATTCCAGGATTTTGTCCGTGTGGTGTAGGTACACCCACGGCGCTGTTAGGGAGGGAGATCAAGGATTTTGTCCATGTGGTGTAGGGACATCCACGGCGTTGTTAGGGAGGGAGTTCCAGGATTTTGTCCCTGTTGTTTAGGTACACCCACGATGCTGTTAGGGAGGGAGTTCCAGGATTTTGTCTGTGTGGTGTAGGTACACCCACGGCGCTGTTAGGGAGGGAGTTCCAGGATTTTGTCCGTGTGGTGTAGGTACACCCACGGTGCTGTTAGGGAGGGAGTTCCAGGATTTTGTCCCATGTGGAGTAGGTACACCCACGGTGCTGTTAGGGAGGGAGTTCCAGGAATTTGTCCCATGTGGTGTAGGTACACCCACGGCGCTGTTAGGGAGGGAGTTCCAGGATTTTGTCCGTGTGGTGTAGGTACACCCATGATGCTGTTAGGGAGGGTATTCCAGGATTTTGTCCCTGTGGTGTAAGTACACCCATGGCGCTGTTAGGGAGGGAGTTCCAGGATTTTGTCCCTGTGCTGTAGGTACACCCACGGCGCTGTTAGGGAGGGAGATCAAGGATTTTGTCCATGTGGTGTAGGTACGCCCACGGCGTTGTTAGGGAGGGAGTTCCAGGATTTTGTCTGTGTGGAATAGGTACACCCACGGCGCTGTTAGGGAGGGAGTTCCAGGATTTTGTCTGTGTGGTGTAGGTACACCCACGGCGCTGTTCGGGAGAGAGTTCCAGGATTTTGTCTGTGTGGTGTAGGTACACCCACGGTGCTGTTAAGGAGGGAGTTCCAGGATTTTGTCCCATGTGGTGTAGGTACACCCACGGTGCTGTAAGGGAGGGAGTTCCAGGATTTTGTCCCATGTGTTGTAGGTACACCCACGGTGCTGTTCGGGAGGGAGTTCCAGGAATTTGTCCCATGTGGTGTAGGTACACCCACGGTGCTGTTAGGGAGGGAGTTCCCGGATTTTGTCTGTGTGGTGTAGGTACACCCACGGCGCTGTTAGGGAGGGAGATCAAGGATTTTGTCCCGTGTGGTGTAGGTACATCCACGGCGTTGTTAGGGAGGGAGTTCCAGGATTTTGTCCCTGTTGTTTAGGTACACCCACGATGCTGTTAGGGAGGGGTTTCCAGGATTTTGTCTGTGTGGTGTAGGTACACCCACGGTGCTGTAAGGGAGGGAGTTCCAGGATTTTGTCCCATGTGTTGTAGGTACACCCACGGTGCTGTTAGGGAGGGAGTTCCAGGATTTTGTCCATGTGGTGTAGGTACACCTACGGCGCTGTTAGGGAGGGAGTTCCAGGATTTTGTCCCCTGTGGTGTAGGTACACCCACGGCGCTGTTAGGGAGGGAGTTCCAGGATTTTGTCCCATGTGGTGTAGGTACACACACGGTGCTGTAAGGGAGGGAGTTCCAGGATTTTGTCCCATGTGGTGTAGGTACACCCACGGTGCTGTTAGGGAGGGAGTTCCAGGATTTTGTCCCTGTGGTGTAGGTACACCCACGGCGCTGTTAGGGAGGGAGATCCAGGATTTTGTCCATGTGGTGTAGGTACACACAGGGCGCTGTTAGAGAGGGAGTTCCAGGATTTTGTCCGTGTGGTGTAGGTACACCCACGGCGCTGTTAGGGAGGGAGTTCCAGGATATTATCCGTGTGGTGTAGGTACACCCAAAGCGCTGTTAGAGAGGGAGTTCCAGGATTTTGACCGTGTGGTGTAGGTACACCCACGGCGCTGTTAGGGAGGGAGTTCCAGGATTTTGTCCGTGTGGTGTAGGTACACCCACGGCGCTGTTTGGGAGGGAGTACCAGGATTTTGTCCCTGTGGTGTAGGTACACCCACAGCGCTGTTAGGGAGGGAGTTCCAGGATATTGTCCGTGTCGTGTAGGTACACATTCAGCGCTGTTAGGGAGGGTGTTCCAGGATTTTGTCCCTGTGGTGTAGGTACACCCACGGCGCTGTTAGGGAGGAAGATCAAGGATTTTGTCCCGTGTGGTGTAGGTACATCCACGGCGTTGTTAGGGAGGGAGTTCCAGGATTTTGTCCCTGTTGTTTAGGTACACCCACGGTGCTGTTAGGGAGGGGTTTCCAGGATTTTGTCTGTGTGGTGTAGGTACACCCACGGCGCTGTTAGGGAGGGAGATCAAGGATTTTGTCCCGTGTGGTGTAGGTACATCCACGGCGTTGTTAGGGAGGGAGTTCCAGGATTTTGTCCCTGTTGTTTAGGTACACCCACGGTGCTGTTAGGGAGGGGTTTCCAGGATTTTGTCCGTGTGGTGTAGGTACACCCACGGTGCTGTTAGGGAGGGAGTTCCAGGATTTTGTCCCATGTGGTGTCGGTATACCCACGGTGCTGTAAGGGAGGGAGTTCCAGGATTTTGTCCCATGTGTTGTAGGTACACCCACGGTGCTGTTAGGGAGGGAGTTCCAGGAATTTGTCCCATGTGGTGTAGGCACACCCACGGTGCTGTTAGGGAGGGAGTTCCAGGATTTTGTCCCTCTGGTGTAAGTACACCCATGGCGCTGTTAGGGAGGGAGTTCCAGGATTTTGTCCCTGTGGTGTAGGTACACCCACGGCGCTGTTAGTGAGGGAGATCAAGGATTTTGTCCATGTTGTGGAGGTACACCCACGGCGTTGTTAGGGAGGGAGTTCCAGGATTTTGTCCCTGTTGTTTAGGTACACCCACGATGCTGTTAGGGAGGGAGTTCCAGGATTTTGTCTGTGTGGTGTAGGTACACCCACAGCGCTGTTAGGGAGGGAGTTCCAGGATTTTGTCCGTGTGGTGTAGGTACACCCACAGCGCTGTTAGGGAGGGAGTTCCAGGATGTTGTCCCGTAAGTGTAGGGGTAGGTACACCCACGGCGCTGTTAAGGAGGCATTTCCAGGATTTTGTCCCGTGTGGTGTAGGTACACCCTCGGTGCTGTGAGGGAGGGAGTTCCAGGATTTTGTCCGTGTGGTGTAGGTACACCCACGGCGCTGTTAGGGAGGGAGTTCCAGGATTTTGTCCGTGTTCGGTAGGTACACCCACGGCGCTGTTAGGGAGGGAGTTCCAGGATTTTGTCCGTGTTGTGGAGGTACATCCACGGCGCTGTTAGGGAGGGAGTTCCAGGATTTTATCCGTGCGGTGTAGGTACACCCATGGCGCTGTTAGGGAGGGACTTCCAGGATTTTGTCCGTGTGGTGTAGGTACACCCACGGCGCTGTTAGGGAGGGAGTTCCAAGATTTTGTCCGTGTGGTGTAGAGGCACCCATGGCTCTGTTAGGGAGGGAGTTCCAGGATTTTGTCCGTGTGGTGTAGGTACACCCACGGCGCTGTTAGGGAGGGAGTTCCAGGATTTTGTCCCTGTGGTGTAGGTACACCCACGGCGCTGTAAGGGAGGGAGTTCCAGGATTTTGTCCCTGTGGTGTAGGGGCACCCATGGCGCTGTTAGGGAGGGAGTTCCCGGATTTTGTCTGTGTGGTGTAGGTACACCCACGGCGCTGTAAGGGAGGGAGTTCCAGGATTTTGTCCCATGTGGTGTAGGTACACCCACGGTGCTGTTAGGGAGGGAGTTCCAGGATTTTGTCCCTGTGGTGTAGGTACACCCACGGCGCTGTTAGGGAGGGAGATCCAGGATTTTGTCCATGTGGTGTAGGTACACACACGGCGCTGTTAGGGAGGGAGTTCCAGGATTTTGTCCGTGTGGTGTAGGTACACCCACGGCGCTGTTAGGGAGGGAGTTCCAGGATATTATCCGTGTGGTGTAGGTACACCCACAGCGCTGTTAGGGAGGGAGTTCCAGGATTTTGTCCGTGTGGTGTAGGTACACCCACGGCGCTGTTAGGGAGGGAGTTCCAGGATTTTATCCGTGTGGTGTAGGTACACCCACGGCGCTGTTAGGGAGGGAGTACCAGGATTTTGTCCCTGTGGTGTAGGTACACCCACGGCGCTGTTAGGGAGGGAGATCCAGGATATTGTCCGTGTCGTGTAGGTACACACTCAGCGCTGTTAGGGAGGGTGTTCCAGGATTTTGTCCCTGTGGTGTAGGTACACCCACGGCGCTGTTAGGGAGGGAGATCAAGGATTTTGTCCCGTGTGGTGTAGGTACATCCACGGCGTTGTTAGGGAGGGAGTTCCAGGATTTTGTCCCTGTTGTTTAGGTACTCCCACTATGCTGTTAGGGAGGGGTTTCCAGGATTTTGTCTGTGTGGTGTAGGTACAACCACGGCGCTGTTAGGGAGGGAGTTCCAGGATTTTGTCCGTGTGGTGTAGGTACACCCACGGTGCTGTTAGGGAGGGAGTTCCAGGATTTTGTCCCATGTGGTGTCGGTATACCCACGGTGCTGTAAGGGAGGGAGTTCCAGGATTTTGTCCCATGTGTTGTAGGTACACCCACGGTGCTGTTAGGGAGGGAGTTCCAGGAATTTGTCCCATGTGGTGTAGGTACACCCACGGTGCTGTTAGGGAGGGAGTTCCAGGATTTTGTCCCTCTGGTGTAAGTACACCCATGGCGCTGTTAGGGAGGGAGTTCCAGGATTTTGTCCCTGTGGTGTAGGTACACCCACGGCGCTGTTAGTGAGGGAGATCAAGGATTTTGTCCATGTTGTGGAGGTACACCCACGGCGTTGTTAGGGAGGGAGATCAAGGATTTTGTCCATGTTGTGTAGGTACACCCACGGCGCTGTTAGTGAGGGAGATCAAGGATTTAGTCCCTGTGGTGTAGGTACACCCACGGCGTTGTTAGGGAGGGAGTTCCAGGATTTTGTCCCTGTTGTTTAGGTACACCCACGATGCTGTTAGGGAGGGAGTTCCAGGATTTTGTCTGTGTGGTGTAGGTACACCCACAGCGCTGTTAGGGAGGGAGTTCCAGGATTTTGTCCGTGTGGTGTAGGTACACCCACGACACTGTTATGGAGGGAGTTCCAGGATGTTGTCCCGTAAGTGTAGGGGTAGGTACACCCACGGCGCTGTTAAGGAGGCATTTCCAGGATTTTGTCCCGTGTGGTGTAGGTACACCCACGGCGCTGTTAGGGAGGGAATTCCAGGATTTTGTCCGTTTGGTGTAGGCACACCCTCGGTGCTGTGAGGGAGGGAGTTCCAGGATTTTGTCCATGTGCTGTAGGTACACCCACGGCGCTGTTAGGGAGGGAGTTCCAGGATTTTGTCCGTGTGGTGTAGGTACACCCACAGTGCTGTTAGGGAGGGAGTTCCAGGATTTTGTCCGTGTGGTGTAGGTACACCAACGGCGCTGTTAGGGAGGGAGTTTCAGGATTTTGTCCGTGTGGTGTAGGTACACCCAGGGCGCTGTTAGGGAGGGAGTTCCAGGATTTTGTCCCTGTTGTGTAGGTACACCCACGTCGCTGTTAGGGAGGGACTTCCAGGATTTTGTCCCATGGTGTAGGTACACCCACGCTGCTGTTAGGGAGGGAGTTCCAGGATTTTGTCCGTGTGGTGTAGGTACAGCCACGGCGCTGTTAGGGAGGGAGTTCCAGGATTTTGTCCCTGTGGTGTAGGTACACCCACGGCGCTGTTAGGGAGGGAGTTCCAGGATTTTATCCGTGTGGTGTAGGTACACCCACAGCGCTGTTAGGGAGGGAGTTCCAGGATTTTGTCCGTGTGGTGTAGGTACACCCACGGCGCTGTTAGGGAGGGAATTCCAGGATTTTATCCGTGTGGTGTAGGTACACCCACGGCGCTGTTAGGGAGGGAGTTCCAGGATTTTATCCGTGTGGTGTAGGTACACCCACGGCGCTGTTAGGGAGTGTGTTCCAGGATTTTGTCCCTGAGGTGTAGGTACACCCACGGAGCTGTTAGGAAGGGAGTTCCAGGGTCATGTCCCTTTGGTGTAGGTACACCCATGGCGCTGTTAGGGAGGGAATTCCAGGATTTTGTCCGTGTGGTGTAGGTACACCCACGGCGCTGTTAGGGAGGGAGATCAAGGATTTTGTCCATGTGGTGTAGGGACATCCACGGCGTTGTTAGGGAGGGAGTTCCAGGATTTTGTCCCTGTTGTTTAGGTACACCCACGATGCTGTTAGGGAGGGAGTTCCAGGATTTTGTCTGTGTGGTGTAGGTACACCCACGGCGCTGTTAGGGAGGGAGTTCCAGGATTTTGTCCGTGTGGTGTAGGTACACCCACGGTGCTGTAAGGGAGGGAGTTCCAGGATTTTGTCCCATGTGGAGTAGGTACACCCACGGTGCTGTTAGGGAGGGAGTTCCAGGAATTTGTCCCATGTGGTGTAGGTACACCCACGGCGCTGTTAGGGAGGGAGTTCCAGGATTTTGTCCGTGTGGTGTAGGTACACCCATGATGCTGTTAGGGAGGGTGTTCCAGGATTTTGTCCCTGTGGTGTAAGTACACCCATGGCGCTGTTAGGGAGGGAGTTCCAGGATTTTGTCCCTGTGCTGTAGGTACACCCACGGCGCTGTTAGGGAGGGAGATCAAGGATTTTGTCCATGTGGTGTAGGTACACCCACGGCGTTGTTAGGGAGGGAGTTCCAGGATTTTGTCTGTGTGGAATAGGTACACCCACGGCGCTGTTAGGGAGGGAGTTCCAGGATTTTGTCTGTGTGGTGTAGGTACACCCACGGCGCTGTTCGGGAGAGAGTTCCAGGATTTTGTCTGTGTGGTGTAGGTACACCCACGGTGCTGTTAAGGAGGGAGTTCCAGGATTTTGTCCCATGTGGTGTAGGTACACCCACGGTGCTGTAAGGGAGGGAGTTCCAGGATTTTGTCCCATGTGTTGTAGGTACACCCACGGTGCTGTTAGGGAGGGAGTTCCAGGAATTTGTCCCATGTGGTGTAGGTACACCCACGGTGCTGTTAGGGAGGGAGTTCCAGGATTTTGTCCGTGTGGTGTAGGTACACCCATGGCGCTGTTAGGGAGGGAGTTCCACGATTTTGTCCCATGTGGTGTAGGTACACCCATGATGCTGTTAGGGAGGGTGTTCCAGGATTTTGTCCCTGTGGTGTAAGTACACCCATGGCGCTGTTAGGGAGGGAGATCAAGGATTTTGTCCATGTGGTGTAGGTACACCCACGGCGCTGTAAGGGAGGGAGATCAAGGATTTTGTCCATGTGGTGTAGGTACACCCACGGCGCTGTTAGGGAGGGAGATCAAGGATTTTGTCCATGTGGTGTAGGTACACCCACGGCGCCGTTAGGGAGGGAGTTCCAGGATTTTGTCCCTGTGGTGTAGGTACACCCACGGCGCTGTTAGGGAGGGAGATCAAGGATTTTGTCCGTGTGGTGTAGGTACACCCACGGCGTTGTTAGGGAGGGAGTTCCAGGATTTTGTCCCTGTTCTTTAGGTACTCCCACGGCGCTGTTAGGGAGGGATTTCCAGGATTTTGTCCCATGTGGTGTAGGTACACACACGGTGCTGTAAGGGAGGGAGTTCCAGTATTTTGTCCCATGTGTTGTAGGTACACCCACGGTGCTGTTAGGGAGGGAGTTCCAGGATTTTGTCCCATGTGGTGTAGGTACACCCACGGTGCTGTTAGGGAGGGAGTTCCAGGATTTTGTCCCTGTGGTGTAGGTACACCCACGGCGCTGTTAGGGAGGGAGATCCAGGATTTTGTCCCTGTGGTGTAGGTACACACACGGCGCTGTTAGGGAGGGAGTTCCAGGATTTTGTCCGTGTGGTGTAGGTACACCCACGGCGCTGTTAGGGAGGGAGTTCCAGGATTTTGTCCGTGTAGTGTAGGTACACCCACGGCGCTGTTAGGGTGGGAGTACCAGGATTTTATCCGTGTGGTGTAGGTACACCCACGGCGCTGTTAGGGAGGGAGTACCAGGATTTTGTCCCTGTGGTGTAGGTACACCCACGGCGCTGTTAGGGAGGGAGTTCCAGGATATTGTCCGTGTCGTGTAGGTACACACTCAGCGCTGTTAGGGAGGGTGTTCCAGGATTTTGTCCCTGTGGTGTAGGTACACCCACGGCGCTGTTAGGGAGGGAGATCAAGGATTTTGTCCCGTGTGGTGTAGGTACATCCACGGCGTTGTTAGGGAGGGAGTTCCAGGATTTTGTCCCTGTTGTATAGGTACTCCCACTATGCTGTTAGGGAGGGGTTTCCAGGATTTTGTCTGTGTGGTGTAGGTACAACCACGGCGCTGTTAGGGAGGGAGTTCCAGGATTTTGTCCGTGTGGTGTAGGTACACCCACGGTGCTGTTAGGGAGGGAGTTCCAGGATTTTGTCCCATGTGGTGTCGGTATACCCACGGTGCTGTAAGGGAGGGAGTTCCAGGATTTTGTCCCATGTGTTGTAGGTACACCCACGGTGCTGTTAGGGAGGGAGTTCCAGGAATTTGTCCCATGTGGTGTAGGTACACCCACGGTGCTGTTAGGGAGGGAGTTCCAGGAATTTGTCCCATGTGGTGTAGGTACACCCACGGCGCTGTTAGGGAGGGAGTTCCAGGATTTTGTCCGTGTGGTGTAGGTACACCCATGATGCTGTTAGGGAGGGTGTTCCAGGATTTTGTCCCTGTGGTGTAAGTACACCCATGGCGCTGTTAGGGAGGGAGTTCCAGGATTTTGTCCCTGTGCTGTAGGTACACCCACGGCGCTGTTAGGGAGGGAGATCAAGGATTTTGTCCATGTGGTGTAGGTACACCCACGGCGTTGTTAGGGAGGGAGTTCCAGGATTTTGTCTGTGTGGAATAGGTACACCCACGGCGCTGTTAGGGAGGGAGTTCCAGGATTTTGTCTGTGTGGTGTAGGTACACCCACGGCGCTGTTCGGGAGAGAGTTCCAGGATTTTGTCTGTGTGGTGTAGGTACACCCACGGTGCTGTTAAGGAGGGAGTTCCAGGATTTTGTCCCATGTGGTGTAGGTACACCCACGGTGCTGTAAGGGAGGGAGTTCCAGGATTTTGTCCCATGTGTTGTAGGTACACCCACGGTGCTGTTAGGGAGGGAGTTCCAGGAATTTGTCCCATGTGGTGTAGGTACACCCACGGTGCTGTTAGGGAGGGAGTTCCAGGATTTTGTCCGTGTGGTGTAGGTACACCCATGGCGCTGTTAGGGAGGGAGTTCCACGATTTTGTCCCATGTGGTGTAGGTACACCCATGATGCTGTTAGGGAGGGTGTTCCAGGATTTTGTCCCTGTGGTGTAAGTACACCCATGGCGCTGTTAGGGAGGGAGATCAAGGATTTTGTCCATGTGGTGTAGGTACACCCACGGCGCTGTAAGGGAGGGAGATCAAGGATTTTGTCCATGTGGTGTAGGTACACCCACGGCGCTGTTAGGGAGGGAGATCAAGGATTTTGTCCATGTGGTGTAGGTACACCCACGGCGCCGTTAGGGAGGGAGTTCCAGGATTTTGTCCCTGTGGTGTAGGTACACCCACGGCGCTGTTAGGGAGGGAGATCAAGGATTTTGTCCGTGTGGTGTAGGTACACCCACGGCGTTGTTAGGGAGGGAGTTCCAGGATTTTGTCCCTGTTCTTTAGGTACTCCCACGGCGCTGTTAGGGAGGGATTTCCAGGATTTTGTCCCATGTGGTGTAGGTACACACACGGTGCTGTAAGGGAGGGAGTTCCAGTATTTTGTCCCATGTGTTGTAGGTACACCCACGGTGCTGTTAGGGAGGGAGTTCCAGGATTTTGTCCCATGTGGTGTAGGTACACCCACGGTGCTGTTAGGGAGGGAGTTCCAGGATTTTGTCCCTGTGGTGTAGGTACACCCACGGCGCTGTTAGGGAGGGAGATCCAGGATTTTGTCCCTGTGGTGTAGGTACACACACGGCGCTGTTAGCGAGGGAGTTCCAGGATTTTGTCCGTGTGGTGTAGGTACACCCACGGCGCTGTTAGGGAGGGAGTTCCAGGATTTTGTCCGTGTAGTGTAGGTACACCCACGGCGCTGTTAGGGAGGGAGTACCAGGATTTTATCCGTGTGGTGTAGGTACACCCACGGCGCTGTTAGGGAGGGAGTACCAGGATTTTGTCCCTGTGGTGTAGGTACACCCACGGCGCTGTTAGGGAGGGAGTTCCAGGATATTGTCCGTGTCGTGTAGGTACACACTCAGCGCTGTTAGGGAGGGTGTTCCAGGATTTTGTCCCTGTGGTGTAGGTACACCCACGGCGCTGTTAGGGAGGGAGATCAAGGATTTTGTCCCGTGTGGTGTAGGTACATCCACGGCGTTGTTAGGGAGGGAGTTCCAGGATTTTGTCCCTGTTGTATAGGTACTCCCACTATGCTGTTAGGGAGGGGTTTCCAGGATTTTGTCTGTGTGGTGTAGGTACAACCACGGCGCTGTTAGGGAGGGAGTTCCAGGATTTTGTCCGTGTGGTGTAGGTACACCCACGGTGCTGTTAGGGAGGGAGTTCCAGGATTTTGTCCCATGTGGTGTCGGTATACCCACGGTGCTGTAAGGGAGGGAGTTCCAGGATTTTGTCCCATGTGTTGTAGGTACACCCACGGTGCTGTTAGGGAGGGAGTTCCAGGAATTTGTCCCATGTGGTGTAGGTACACCCACGGTGCTGTTAGGGAGGGAGTTCCAGGATTTTGTCCCTCTGGTGTAAGTACACCCATGGCGCTGTTAGGGAGGGAGTTCCAGGATTTTGTCCCTGTGGTGTAGGTACACCCACGGCGCTGTTAGTGAGGGAGATCAAGGATTTTGTCCATGTTGTGGAGGTACACCCACGGCGTTGTTAGGGAGGGAGTTCCAGGATTTTGTCCCTGTTGTTTAGGTACACCCACGATGCTGTTAGGGAGGGAGTTCCAGGATTTTGTCTGTGTGGTGTAGGTACACCCACAGCGCTGTTAGGGAGGGAGTTCCAGGATTTTGTCCGTGTGGTGTAGGTACACCCACGACACTGTTATGGAGGGAGTTCCAGGATGTTGTCCCGTAAGTGTAGGGGTAGGTACACCCACGGCGCTGTTAAGGAGGCATTTCCAGGATTTTGTCCCGTGTGGTGTAGGTACACCCACGGCGCTGTTAGGGAGGGAATTCCAGGATTTTGTCCGTTTGGTGTAGGCACACCCTCGGTGCTGTGAGGGAGGGAGTTCCAGGATTTTGTCCATGTGCTGTAGGTACACCCACGGCGCTGTTAGGGAGGGAGTTCCAGGATTTTGTCCGTGTGGTGTAGGTACACCAACGGCGCTGTTAGGGAGGGAGTTTCAGGATTTTGTCCGTGTGGTGTAGGTACACCCAGGGCGCTGTTAGGGAGGGAGTTCCAGGATTTTGTCCCTGTTGTGTAGGTACACCCACGTCGCTGTTAGGGAGGGACTTCCAGGATTTTGTCCCATGGTGTAGGTACACCCACGGTGCTGTTAGGGAGGGAGTTTCAGGATTTTGTCCGTGTGGTGTAGGTACAGCCACGGCGCTGTTAGGGAGGGAGTTCCAGGATTTTGTCCCTGTGGTGTAGGTACACCCACGGCGCTGTTAGGGAGGGAGTTCCAGGATTTTATCCGTGTGGTGTAGGTACACCCACAGCGCTGTTAGGGAGGGAGTTCCAGGATTTTGTCCGTGTGGTGTAGGTACACCCACGGCGCTGTTAGGGAGGGAATTCCAGGATTTTATCCGTGTGGTGTAGGTACACCCACGGCGCTGTTAGGGAGGGAGTTCCAGGATTTTATCCGTGTGGTGTAGGTACACCCACGGTGCTGTTAGGGAGTGTGTTCCAGGATTTTGTCCCTGAGGTGTAGGTACACCCACGGAGCTGTTAGGCAGGGAGTTCCAGGGTCATGTCCCTTTGGTGTAGGTACACCCATGGCGCTGTTAGGGAGGGAATTCCAGGATTTTGTCCGTGTGGTGTAGGTACACCCACGGCGCTGTTAGGGAGGGAGATCAAGGATTTTGTCCATGTGGTGTAGGGACATCCACGGCGTTGTTAGGGAGGGAGTTCCAGGATTTTGTCCCTGTTGTTTAGGTACACCCACGATGCTGTTAGGGAGGGAGTTCCAGGATTTTGTCTGTGTGGTGTAGGTACACCCACGGCGCTGTTAGGGAGGGAGTTCCAGGATTTTGTCCGTGTGGTGTAGGTACACCCACGGTGCTGTTAGGGAGGGAGTTCCAGGATTTTGTCCCATGTGGAGTAGGTACACCCACGGTGCTGTTAGGGAGGGAGTTCCAGGAATTTGTCCCATGTGGTGTAGGTACACCCACGGCGCTGTTAGGGAGGGAGTTCCAGGATTTTGTCCCTGTGGTGTAGGTGCACCCACGGCGCTGTTAGGGAGGGAGTTCCAGGATTTTGTCCGTGTGGTGTAGGTACACCCATGATGCTGTTAGGGAGGGTGTTCCAGGATTTTGTCCCTGTGGTGTAAGTACACCCATGGCGCTGTTAGGGAGGGAGTTCCAGGATTTTGTCCCTGTGCTGTAGGTACACCCACGGCGCTGTTAGGGAGGGAGATCAAGGATTTTGTCCATGTGGTGTAGGTACACCCACGGCGTTGTTAGGGAGGGAGTTCCAGGATTTTGTCTGTGTGGAATAGGTACACCCACGGCGCTGTTAGGGAGGGAGTTCCAGGATTTTGTCTGTGTGGTGTAGGTACACCCACGGCGCTGTTCGGGAGAGAGTTCCAGGATTTTGTCTGTGTGGTGTAGGTACACCCACGGTGCTGTTAAGGAGGGAGTTCCAGGTTTTGTCCCATGTGGTGTAGGTACACCCACGGTGCTGTAAGGGAGGGAGTTCCAGGATTTTGTCCCATGTGTTGTAGGTACACCCACGGTGCTGTTAGGGAGGGAGTTCCAGGAATTTGTCCCATGTGGTGTAGGTACACCCACGGTGCTGTTAGGGAGGGAGTTCCAGGATTTTGTCCGTGTGGTGTAGGTACACCCATGGCGCTGTTAGGGAGGGAGTTCCACGATTTTGTCCCATGTGGTGTAGGTACACCCATGATGCTGTTAGGGAGGGTGTTCCAGGATTTTGTCCCTGTGGTGTAAGTACACCCATGGCGCTGTTAGAGAGGGAGATCAAGGATTTTGTCCATGTGGTGTAGGTACACCCACGGCGCTGTTAGGGAGGGAGATCAAGGATTTTGTCCATGTGGTGTAGGTACACCCACGGCGCTGTTAGGGAGGGAGATCAAGGATTTTGTCCATGTGGTGTAGGTACACCCACGGCGCTGTTAGGGAGGGAGTTCCAGGATTTTGTCCCTGTGGTGTAGGTACACCCACGGCGCTGTTAGGGAGGGAGATCAAGGATTTTGTCCGTGTGGTGTAGGTACACCCACGGCGTTGTTAGGGAGGGAGTTCCAGGATTTTGTCCCATGTGGTGTAGGTACACACACGGTGCTGTAAGGGAGGGAGTTCCAGTATTTTGTCCCATGTGTTGTAGGTACACCAACGGTGCTGTTAGGGAGGGAGTTCCAGGATTTTGTCCCATGTGGTGTAGGTACACCCACGGTGCTGTTAGGGAGGGAGTTCCAGGATTTTGTCCCTGTGGTGTAGGTACACCCACGGCGCTGTTAGGGAGGGAGTTCCAGGATTTTGTCCGTGTGGTGTAGGTACACCCACGGCGCTGTTAGTGAGGGAGTTCCAGGATATTATCCGTGTGGTGTAGGTACACCCACAGCGCTGTTAGGGAGGGAGTTCCAGGATTTTGTCCGTGTGGTGTAGGTACACCCACGGCGCTGTTAGGGAGGGAGTTCCAGGATATTATCCGTGTGGTGTAGGTACACCCAAAGCGCTGTTAGAGAGGGAGTTCCAGGATTTTGACCGTGTGGTGTAGGTACACCCACGGCGCTGTTAGGGAGGGAGTTCCAGGATTTTGTCCGTGTGGTGTAGGTACACCCACGGCGCTGTTTGGGAGGGAGTACCAGGATTTTGTCCCTGTGGTGTAGGTACACCCACAGCGCTGTTAGGGAGGGAGTTCCAGGATATTGTCCGTGTCGTGTAGGTACACATTCAGCGCTGTTAGGGAGGGTGTTCCAGGATTTTGTCCCTGTGGTGTAGGTACACCCACGGCGCTGTTAGGGAGGAAGATCAAGGATTTTGTCCCGTGTGGTGTAGGTACATCCACGGCGTTGTTAGGGAGGGAGTTCCAGGATTTTGTCCCTGTTGTTTAGGTACACCCACGGTGCTGTTAGGGAGGGGTTTCCAGGATTTTGTCTGTGTGGTGTAGGTACACCCACGGCGCTGTTAGGGAGGGAGATCAAGGATTTTGTCCCGTGTGGTGTAGGTACATCCACGGCGTTGTTAGGGAGGGAGTTCCAGGATTTTGTCCCTGTTGTTTAGGTACACCCACGGTGCTGTTAGGGAGGGGTTTCCAGGATTTTGTCCGTGTGGTGTAGGTACACCCACGGTGCTGTTAGGGAGGGAGTTCCAGGATTTTGTCCCATGTGGTGTCGGTATACCCACGGTGCTGTAAGGGAGGGAGTTCCAGGATTTTGTCCCATGTGTTGTAGGTACACCCACGGTGCTGTTAGGGAGGGAGTTCCAGGAATTTGTCCCATGTGGTGTAGGCACACCCACGGTGCTGTTAGGGAGGGAGTTCCAGGATTTTGTCCCTCTGGTGTAAGTACACCCATGGCGCTGTTAGGGAGGGAGTTCCAGGATTTTGTCCCTGTGGTGTAGGTACACCCACGGCGCTGTTAGGGAGGGAGATCAAGGATATTGTCCGTGTCGTGTAGGTACACACTCAGCGCTGTTAGGGAGGGTGTTCCAGGATTTTGTCCCTGTGGTGTAGGTACACCCACGGCGCTGTTAGGGAGGGAGATCAAGGATTTTGTCCCGTGTGGTGTAGGTACATCCACGGCGTTGTTAGGGAGGGAGTTCCAGGATTTTGTCCCTGTTGTATAGGTACTCCCACTATGCTGTTAGGGAGGGAGTTCCAGGATTTTGTCCGTGTGGTGTAGGTACACCCACGGCGCTGTTAGGGAGGGGTTTCCAGGATTTTGTCTGTGTGGTGTAGGTACAACCACGGCGCTGTTAGGGAGGGAGTTCCAGGATTTTGTCCGTGTGGTGTAGGTACACCCACGGTGCTGTTAGGGAGGGAGTTCCAGGATTTTGTCCCATGTGGTGTCGGTATACCCACGGTGCTGTAAGGGAGGGAGTTCCAGGATTTTGTCCCATGTGTTGTAGGTACACCCACGGTGCTGTTAGGGAGGGAGTTCCAGGAATTTGTCCCATGTGGTGTAGGTACACCCACGGCGCTGTAAGGGAGGGAGTTCCAGGATTTTGTCCCTGTGGTGTAGGTACACCCACGGAGCAGTTAGGGAGGGAGTTCCAGGATTTTGTCCCGTGTAGTGTAGGTACACTCACAGTGCTGTTAGGGAGGGAGTTCAAGCATTTTGTCCGTGTGGTGTAGGTATACCCACGGTGATGTTAGGAAAGGAGTTACAGGATTTTGTCCCTGTGGTGTAGGTACACCCACGGCGCTGTTAGGGAGGGAGTTCCAGGATTTTGTCCCTGTTGTGTAGGTACACCCACGTCGCTGTTAGGGAGAGACTTCCAGGATTTTGTCCCATGGTGTAGGTACACCCACGGTGCTGTTAGGGAGGGAGTTCCAGGATTTTGTCCGTGTGGTGTAGGTACACCCTCGGTGCTGTGAGGGAGGGAGTTCCAGGATTTTGTCCATGTGCTGTAGGTACACCCACGGCGCTGTTAGGGAGGGAGTTCCACGATTTTGTCCGTGTTCGGTAGGTACACCCACGGCGCTGTTAGGGAGGGAGTTCCAGGATTTTGTCCGTGTTGTGGAGGTACATCCACGGCGCTGTTAGGGAGGGAGTTCCAGGATTTTATCCGTGCGGTGTAGGTACACCCATGGCGCTGTTAGGGAGGGACTTCCAGGATTTTGACCGTGTGGTGTAGATACACCCAAGGCGCTGTTAAGGGGGGACTTCCAGGATTTTGTCCCTGTGGTGTAGGTACACCCACGGCGCTGTTAGGGAGGGAGTTCCAAGATTTTGTCCGTGTGGTGTAGGGGCACCCATGGCTCTGTTAGGGAGGGAGTTCCAGGATTTTGTCTGTGTGGTGTAGGTACACCCACGGCGCTGTAAGGGAGGGAGTTCCAGGATTTTGTCCCTGTGGTGTAGGGGCACCCATGGCGCTGTTAGGGAGGGAGTTCCCAGATTTTGTCTGTGTGGTGTAGGTACACCCACGGCGCTGTTAGGGAGGGAGATCAAGGATTTTGTCCCGTGTGGTGTAGGTACATCCACGGCGTTGTTAGGGAGGGAGTTCCAGGATTTTGTCCCTGTTGTTTAGGTACACCCACGATGCTGTTAGGGAGGGGTTTCCAGGATTTTGTCTGTGTGGTGTAGGTACACCCACGGTGCTGTAAGGGAGGGAGTTCCAGGATTTTGTCCCATGTGTTGTAGGTACACCCACGGTGCTGTTAGGGAGGGAGTTCCAGGATTTTGTCCCATGTGGTGTAGGTACACCCACGGTGCTGTTAGGGAGGGAGTTCCAGGATTTTGTCCCTGTGGTGTAGGTACACCCACGGCGCTGTTAGGGAGGGAGATCCAGGATTTTGTCCATGTGGTGTAGGTACACACAGGGCGCTGTTAGAGAGGGAGTTCCAGGTTTTTGTCAGTGTGGTGTAGGTACACCCACGGCGCTGTTAGGGAGGGAGTTCCAGGATATTATCCGTGTGGTGTAGGTACACCCACAGCGCTGTTAGGGAGGGAGTTCCAGGATTTTATCCGTGTGGTGTAGGTACACCCACGGCGCTGTTAGGGAGGGAGTACCAGGATTTTGTCCCTGTGGTGTAGGTACACCCACGGCGCTGATAGGGAGGGAGTTCCAGGATATTGTCCGTGTCGTGTAGGTACACACTCAGCGCTGTTAGGGAGGGTGTTCCAGGATTTTGTCCCTGTGGTGTAGGTACACCCACGGCGCTGTTAGGGAGGGAGATCAAGGATTTTGTCCCGTGTGGTGTAGGTACATCCACGGCGTTGTTAGGGAGGGAGTTCCAGGATTTTGTCCCTGTTGTTTAGGTACACCCACGGTGCTGTTAGGGAGGGGTTTCCAGGATTTTGTCTGTGTGGTGTAGGTACACCCACGGCGCTGTTAGGGAGGGAGTTCCAGGATTTTGTCCGTGTGGTGTAGGTACACCCACGGTGCTGTTAGGGAGGGAGTTCCAGGATTTTGTCCCATGTGGTGTCGGTATACCCACGGTGCTGTAAGGGAGGGAGTTCCAGGATTTTGTCCCATGTGTTGTAGGTACACCCACGGTGCTGTTAGGGAGGGAGTTCCAGGAATTTGTCCCATGTGGTGTAGGTACACCCACGGTGCTGTTAGGGAGGGAGTTCCAGGATTTTGTCCCTCTGGTGTAAGTACACCCATGGCGCTGTTAGGGAGGGAGTTCCAGGATTTTGTCCCTGTGGTGTAGGTACACCCACGGCGCTGTTAGTGGGGAGATCAAGGATTTTGTCCATGTTGTATAGGTACACCCACGGCGTTGTTAGGGAGGGAGTTCCAGGATTTTGTCCCTGTTGTTTAGGTACACCCACGATGCTGTTAGGGAGGGAGTTCCAGGATTTTGTCTGTGTGGTGTAGGTACACCCACAGCGCTGTTAGGGAGGGAGTTCCAGGATTTTGTCCGTGTGGTGTAGGTACACCCACAGCGCTGTTAGGGAGGGAGTTCCAGGATGTTGTCCCGTAAGTGTAGGGGTAGGTACACCCACGGCGCTGTTAAGGAGGCATTTCCAGGATTTTGTCCCGTGTGGTGTAGGTACACCCTCGGTGCTGTGAGGGAGGGAGTTCCAGGATTTTGTCCGTGTGGTGTAGGTACACCCACGGCGCTGTTAGGGAGGGAGTTCCAGGATTTTGTCCGTGTTCGGTATGTACACCCACGGCGCTGTTAGGGAGGGAGTTCCAGGATTTTGTCCGTGTTGTGGAGGTACATCCACGGCGCTGTTAGGGAGGGAGTTCCAGGATTTTATCCGTGCGGTGTAGGTACACCCATGGCGCTGTTAGGGAGGGACTTCCAGGCTTTTGTCCCTGTGGTGTAGGTACACCCACGGCGCTGTTAGGGAGGGAGTTCCAAGATTTTGTCCGTGTGGTGTAGAGGCACCCATGGCTCTGTTAGGGAGGGAGTTCCAGGATTTTGTCCGTGTGGTGTAGGTACTCCCACGGCGCTGTTAGGGAGGGAGTTCCAGGATTTTGTCCCTGTGGTGTAGGTACACCCACGGCGCTGTAAGGGAGGGAGTTCCAGGATTTTGTCCCTGTGGTGTAGGGGCACCCATGGCGCTGTTAGGGAGGGAGTTCCCGGATTTTGTCTGTGTGGTGTAGGTACACCCACGGCGCTGTAAGGGAGGGAGTTCCAGGATTTTGTCCCATGTGGTGTAGGTACACCCACGGTGCTGTTAGGGAGGGAGTTCCAGGATTTTGTCCCTGTGGTGTAGGTACACCCACGGCGCTGTTAGGGAGGGAGATCCAGGATTTTGTCCATGTGGTGTAGGTACACACACGGCGCTGTTAGGGAGGGAGTTCCAGGATTTTGTCCGTGTGGTGTAGGTACACCCACGGCGCTGTTAGGGAGGGAGTTCAAGGATATTATCCGTGTGGTGTAGGTACACCCACAGCGCTGTTAGGGAGGGAGTTCCAGGATTTTGTCCGTGTGGTGTAGGTACACCCACGGTGCTGTTAGGGAGGGAGTTCCAGGATTTTGTCCGTGTGGTGTAGGTACACCCACGGCGCTGTTAGGGAGGGAGATCCAGGATTTTATCCGTGTGGTGTAGGTACACCCACGGCGCTGTTAGGGAGGGAGTACCAGGATTTTGTCCCTGTGGTGTAGGTACACCCACGGCGCTGTTAGGGAGGGAGTTCCAGGATATTGTCCGTGTCGTGTAGGTACACCCACGGCGCTGTTAGGGAGGGAGATCAAGGATTTTGTCCCGTGTGGTGTAGGTACATCCACGGCGTTGTTAGGGAGGGAGTTCCAGGATTTTGTCCCTGTTGTTTAGGTACTCCCACTATGCTGTTAGGGAGGGGTTTCCAGGATTTTGTCTGTGTGGTGTAGGTACAACCACGGCGCTGTTAGGGAGGGAGTTCCAGGATTTTGTCCGTGTGGTGTAGGTACACCCACGGTGATGTTAGGGAGGGAGTTCCAGGATTTTGTCCCATGTGGTGTCGGTATACCCACGGTGCTGTAAGGGAGGGAGTTCCAGGATTTTGTCCCATGTGTTGTAGGTACACCCACGGTGCTGTTAGGGAGGGAGTTCCAGCAATTTGTCCCATGTGGTGTAGGTACACCCACGGTGCTGTTAGGGAGGGAGTTCCAGGATTTTGTCCCTCTGGTGTAAGTACACCCATGGCGCTGTTAGGGAGGGAGTTCCAGGATTTTGTCCGTGTGGTGTAGGTACACCCACGGCGCTGTTAGTGAGGGAGATCAAGGATTTTGTCCATGTTGTGGAGGTACACCCACGGCGTTGTTAGGGAGGGAGTTCCAGGATTTTGTCCCTGTTGTTTAGGTACACCCACGATGCTGTTAGGGAGGGAGTTCCAGGATTTTGTCCGTGTGGTGTAGGTACACCCACAGCGCTGTTAGGGAGGGTGTTCCAGGATTTTGTCCGTGTGGTGTAGGTACACCCACGACACTGTTATGGAGGGAGTTCCAGGATGTTGTCCCGTAAGTGTAGGGGTAGGTACACCCACGGCGCTGTTAAGGAGGCATTTCCAGGATTTTGTCCCGTGTGGTGTAGGTACACCCACGGCGCTGTTAGGGAGGGAATTCCAGGATTTTGTCCGTTTGGTGTAGGCACACCCTCGGTGCTGTGAGGGAGGGAGTTCCAGGATTTTGTCCATGTGCTGTAGGTACACCCACGGCGTTGTTAGGGAGGGAGTTCCAGGATTTTGTCCGTGTTGTGGAGGTACATCCACGGCGCTGTTAGGGAGGGAGTTCCAGGATTTTATCCGTGCGGTGTCGGTACACCCATGGCGCTGTTAGGGAGGGACTTCCAGGATTTTGTCCGTGTGGTGTAGATACACCCACGGCGCTGTTAAGGAGGGACTTCCAGGATTTTGTCCCTGTGGTGTAGGTACACCCACGGCGCTGTTAGGGAGGGAGTTCCAAGATTTTGTCCGTGTGGTGTAGGGGCACCCATGGCGCTGTTAGGGAGGGAGTTCCCGGATTTTGTCTGTGTGGTGTAGGTACACCCACGGCGCTGTAAGGGAGGGAGTTCCAGGATTTTGTCCCATGGTGTAGGTACACCCACGGTGCTGTTAGGGAGGGAGTTCCAGGATTTTGTCCGTGTGGTGTAGGTACACCCACAGTGCTGTTAGGGAGGGAGTTCCAGGATTTTGTCCCTGTGGTGTAGGTACACCCACGGCGCTGTTAGGGAGGGAGTTCCAGGATTTTATCCGTGTGGTGTAGGTACACCCACAGCGCTGTTAGGGAGGGGTTTCCAGGATTTTGTCTGTGTGGTGTAGGTACACCCACGGTGCTGTAAGGGAGGGAGTTCCAGGATTTTGTCCCATGTGTTGTAGGTACACCCACGGTGCTGTTAGGGAGGGAGTTCCAGGATTTTGTCCCATGTGGTGTAGGTACACCCACGGTGCTGTTAGGGAGGGAGTTCCAGGATTTTGTCCCTGTGGTGTAGGTACACCCACGGCGCTGTTAGGGAGGGAGATCCAGGATTTTGTCCATGTGGTGTAGGTACACACAGGGCGCTGTTAGACAGGGAGTTCCAGGATTTTGTCCGTGTGGTGTAGGTACACCCACGGCGCTGTTAGGGAGGGAGTTCCAGGATATTATCCGTGTGGTGTAGGTACACCCACAGCGCTGTTAGGGAGGGAGTTCCAGGATTTTATCCGTGTGGTGTAGGTACACCCACGGCGCTGTTAGGGAGGGAGTACCAGGATTTTGTCCCTGTGGTGTAGGTACACCCACGGCGCTGTTAGGGAGGGAGTTCCAGGATATTGTCCGTGTCGTGTAGGTACACACTCAGCGCTGTTAGGGAGGGTGTTCCAGGATTTTGTCCCTGTGGTGTAGGTACACCCACGGCGCTGTTAGGGAGGGAGATCAAGGATTTTGTCCCGTGTGGTGTAGGTACATCCACGGCGTTGTTAGGGAGGGAGTTCCAGGATTTTGTCCCTGTTGTTTAGCTACACCCACGGTGCTGTTAGGGAGGGGTTTCCAGGATTTTGTCTGTGTGGTGTAGGTACACCCACGGCGCTGTTAGGGAGGGAGTTCCAGGATTTTGTCCGTGTGGTGTAGGTACACCCACGGTGCTGTTAGGGAGGGAGTTCCAGGATTTTGTCCCATGTGGTGTCGGTATACCCACGGTGCTGTAAGGGAGGGAGTTCCAGGATTTTGTCCCATGTGTTGTAGGTACACCCACGGTGCTGTTAGGGAGGGAGTTCCAGGAATTTGTCCCATGTGGTGTAGGTACACCCACGGTGCTGTTAGGGAGGGAGTTCCAGGATTTTGTCCCTCTGGTGTAAGTACACCCATGGCGCTGTTAGGGAGGGAGTTCCAGGATTTTGTCCCTGTGGTGTAGGTACACCCACGGCGCTGTTAGTGAGGGAGATCAAGGATTTTGTCCATGTTGTGGAGGTACACCCACGGCGTTGTTAGGGAGGGAGTTCCAGGATTTTGTCCCTGTTGTTTAGGTACACCCACGATGCTGTAAGGGAGGGAGTTCCAGGATTTTGTCTGTGTGGTGTAGGTACACCCACAGCGCTGTTAGGGAGGGAGTTCCAGGATTTTGTCCGTGTGGTGTAGGTACACCCACAGCGCTGTTAGGGAGGGAGTTCCAGGATGTTGTCCCGTAAGTGTAGGGGTAGGTACACCCACGGCGCTGTTAAGGAGGCATTTCCAGGATTTTGTCCCGTGTGGTGTAGGTACACCCTCGGTGCTGTGAGGGAGGGAGTTCCAGGATTTTGTCCGTGTGGTGTAGGTACACCCACGGCGCTGTTAGGGAGGGAGTTCCAGGATTTTGTCCGTGTTCGGTAGGTACACCCACGGCGCTGTTAGGGAGGGAGTTCCAGGATTTTGTCCGTGTTGTGGAGGTACATCCACGGCGCTGTTAGGGAGGGAGTTCCAGGATTTTATCCGTGCGGTGTAGGTACACCCATGGCGCTGTTAGGGAGGGACTTCCAGGATTTTGTCCGTGTGGTGTAGATACACCCACGGCGCTGTTAAGGAGGGACTTCCAGGCTTTTGTCCCTGTGGTGTAGGTACACCCACGGCGCTGTTAGGGAGGGAGTTCCAAGATTTTGTCCGTGTGGTGTAGAGGCACCCATGGCTCTGTTAGGGAGGGAGTTCCAGGATTTTGTCCGTGTGGTGTAGGTACACCCACGGCGCTGTTAGGGAGGGAGTTCCAGGATTTTGTCCCTGTGGTGTAGGTACACCCACGGCGCTGTAAGGGAGGGAGTTCCAGGATTTTGTCCCTGTGGTGTAGGGGCACCCATGGCGCTGTTAGGGAGGGAGTTCCCGGATTTTGTCTGTGTGGTGTAGGTACACCCACGGCGCTGTAAGGGAGGGAGTTCCAGGATTTTGTCCCATGTGGTGTAGGTACACCCACGGTGCTGTTAGGGAGGGAGTTCCAGGATTTTGTCCCTGTGGTGTAGGTACACCCACGGCGCTGTTAGGGAGGGAGATCCAGGACTTTGTCCATGTGGTGTAGGTACACACACGGCGCTGTTAGGGAGGGAGTTCCAGGATTTTGTCCGTGTGGTGTAGGTACACCCACGGCGCTGTTAGGGAGGGAGTTCCAGGATATTATCCGTGTGGTGTAGGTACACCCACAGCGCTGTTAGGGAGGGAGTTCCAGGATTTTGTCCGTGTGGTGTAGGTACACCCACGGTGCTGTTAGGGAGGGAGTTCCAGGATTTTGTCCGTGTGGTGTAGGTACACCCACGGCGCTGTTAGGGAGGGAGTTCCAGGATTTTATCCGTGTGGTGTAGGTACACCCACGGCGCTGTTAGGGAGGGAGTACCAGGATTTTGTCCCTGTGGTGTAGGTACACCCACGGCGCTGTTAGGGAGGGAGTTCCAGGATATTGTCCGTGTCGTGTAGGTACACACTCAGCGCTGTTAGGGAGGGTGTTCCAGGATTTTGTCCCTGTGGTGTAGGTACACCCACGGCGCTGTTAGGGAGGGAGATCAAGGATTTTGTCCCGTGTGGTGTAGGTACATCCACGGCGTTGTTAGGGAGGGAGTTCCAGGATTTTGTCCCTGTTGTTTAGGTACTCCCACTATGCTGTTAGGGAGGGGTTTCCAGGATTTTGTCTGTGTGGTGTAGGTACAACCACGGCGCTGTTAGGGAGGGAGTTCCAGGATTTTGTCCGTGTGGTGTAGGTACACCCACGGTGCTGTTAGGGAGGGAGTTCCAGGATTTTGTCCCATGTGGTGTCGGTATACCCACGGTGCTGTAAGGGAGGGAGTTCCAGGATTTTGTCCCATGTGTTGTAGGTACACCCACGGTGCTGTTAGGGAGGGAGTTCCAGGAATTTGTCCCATGTGGTGTAGGTACACCCACGGTGCTGTTAGGGAGGGAGTTCCAGGATTTTGTCCCTCTGGTGTAAGTACACCCATGGCGCTGTTAGGGAGGGAGTTCCAGGATTTTGTCCGTGTGGTGTAGGTACACCCACGGCGCTGTTAGTGAGGGAGATCAAGGATTTTGTCCATGTTGTGGAGGTACACCCACGGCGTTGTTAGGGAGGGAGTTCCAGGATTTTGTCCCTGTTGTTTAGGTACACCCACGATGCTGTTAGGGAGGGAGTTCCAGGATTTTGTCTGTGTGGTGTAGGTACACCCACAGCGCTGTTAGGGAGGGAGTTCCAGGATTTTGTCCGTGTGGTGTAGGTACACCCACGACACTGTTATGGAGGGAGTTCCAGGATGTTGTCCCGTAAGTGTAGGGGTAGGTACACCCACGGCGCTGTTAAGGAGGCTTTTCCAGGATTTTGTCACGTGTGGTGTAGGTACACCCACGGCGCTGTTAGGGAGGGAATTCCAGGATTTTGTCCGTTTGGTGTAGGCACACCCTCGGTGCTGTGAGGGAGGGAGTTCCAGGATTTTGTCCATGTGCTGTAGGTACACCCACGGCGCTGTTAGGGAGGGAGTTCCAGGATTTTGTCCGTGTTGTGGAGGTACATCCACGGCGCTGTTAGGGAGGGAGTTCCAGGATTTTATCCGTGCGGTGTAGGTACACCCATGGCGCTGTTAGGGAGGGACTTCCAGGATTTTGTCCGTGTGGTGTAGATACACCCACGGCGCTGTTAAGGAGGGACTTCCAGGATTTTGTCCCTGTGGTGTAGGTACACCCACGGCGCTGTTAGGGAGGGAGTTCCAAGATTTTGTCCGTGTGGTGTAGGGGCACCCATGGCGCTGTTAGGGAGGGAGTTCCCGGATTTTGTCTGTGTGGTGTAGATACACCCACGGCGCTGTAAGGGAGGGAGTTCCAGGATTTTGTCCCATGGTGTAGGTACACCCACGGTGCTGTTAGGGAGGGAGTTCCAGGATTTTGTCCGTGTGGTGTAGGTACAGCCACGGCGCTGTTAGGGAGGGAGTTCCAGGATTTTGTCCCTGTGGTGTAGGTACACCCACGGCGCTGTTAGGGAGGGAGTTCCAGGATTTTATCCGTGTGGTGTAGGTACACCCACAGCGCTGTTAGGGAGGGAGTTCCAGGATTTTGTCCGTGTGGTGTAGGTACACCCACGGCGCTGTTAGGGAGGGAATTCCAGGATTTTATCCGTGTGGTGTAGGTACACCCACGGCGCTGTTAGGGAGGGAGTTCCAGGATTTTATCCATGTGGTGTAGGTACACCCACGGCGCTGTTAGGGAGTGTGTTCCAGGATTTTGTCCCTGAGGTGTAGGTACACCCACGGAGCTGTTAGGCAGGGAGTTCCAGGGTCATGTCCCTTTGGTGTAGGTACACCCATGGCGCTGTTAGGGAGGGAATTCCAGGATTTTGTCCGTGTGGTGTAGGTACACCCACGGCGCTGTTAGGGAGGGAGATCAAGGATTTTGTCCATGTGGTGTAGGGACATCCACGGCGTTGTTAGGGAGGGAGTTCCAGGATTTTGTCCCTGTTGTTTAGGTACACCCACGATGCTGTTAGGGAGGGAGTTCCAGGATTTTGTCTGTGTGGTGTAGGTACACCCACGGCGCTGTTAGGGAGGGAGTTCCAGGATTTTGTCCGTGTGGTGTAGGTACACCCACGGTGCTGTTAGGGAGGGAGTTCCAGGATTTTGTCCCATGTGGAGTAGGTACACCCACGGTGCTGTTAGGGAGGGAGTTCCAGGAATTTGTCCCATGTGGTGTAGGTACACCCACGGCGCTGTTAGGGAGGGAGTTCCAGGATTTTGTCCCTGTGGTGTAGGTACACCCACGGCGCTGTTAGGGAGGGAGTTCCAGGATTTTGTCCGTGTGGTGTAGGTACACCCATGATGCTGTTAGGGAGGGTGTTCCAGGATTTTGTCCCTGTGGTGTAAGTACACCCATGGCGCTGTTAGGGAGGGAGTTCCAGGATTTTGTCCCTGTGCTGTAGGTACACACACGGCGCTGTTAGGGAGGGAGATCAAGGATTTTGTCCATGTGGTGTAGGTACACCCACGGCGTTGTTAGGGAGGGAGTTCCAGGATTTTGTCTGTGTGGAATAGGTACACCCACGGCGCTGTTAGGGAGGGAGTTCCAGGATTTTGTCTGTGTGGTGTAGGTACACCCACGGCGCTGTTCGGGAGAGAGTTCCAGGATTTTGTCTGTGTGGTGTAGGTACACCCACGGTGCTGTTAAGGAGGGAGTTCCAGGATTTTGTCCCATGTGGTGTAGGTACACCCACGGTGCTGTAAGGGAGGGAGTTCCAGGATTTTGTCCGTGTGGTGTACGTACACCCATGGCGCTGTTAGGGAGGGAGTTCCACGATTTTGTCCCATGTGGTGTAGGTACACCCATGATTCTGTTAGGGAGGGTGTTCCAGGATTTTGTCCCTGTGGTGTAAGTACACCCATGGCGCTGTTAGGGAGGGAGTTCCAGGATATTGTCCGTGTCGTGTAGGTACACACTCAGCGCTGTTAGGGAGGGTGTTCCAGGATTTTGTCCCTGTGGTGTAGGTACACCCACGGCGCTGTTAGGGAGGGAGATCAAGGATTTTGTCCCGTGTGGTGTAGGTACATCCACGGCGTTGTTAGGGAGGGAGTTCCAGGATTTTGTCCCTGTTGTTTAGCTACACCCACGGTGCTGTTAGGGAGGGGTTTCCAGGATTTTGTCTGTGTGGTGTAGGTACACCCACGGCGCTGTTAGGGAGGGAGTTCCAGGATTTTGTCCGTGTGGTGTAGGTACACCCACGGTGCTGTTAGGGAGGGAGTTCCAGGATTTTGTCCCATGTGGTGTCGGTATACCCACGGTGCTGTAAGGGAGGGAGTTCCAGGATTTTGTCCCATGTGTTGTAGGTACACCCACGGTGCTGTTAGGGAGGGAGTTCCAGGAATTTGTCCCATGTGGTGTAGGTACACCCACGGTGCTGTTAGGGAGGGAGTTCCAGGATTTTGTCCCTCTGGTGTAAGTACACCCATGGCGCTGTTAGGGAGGGAGTTCCAGGATTTTGTCCCTGTGGTGTAGGTACACCCACGGCGCTGTTAGTGAGGGAGATCAAGGATTTTGTCCATGTTGTGGAGGTACACCCACGGCGTTGTTAGGGAGGGAGTTCCAGGATTTTGTCCCTGTTGTTTAGGTACACCCACGATGCTGTAAGGGAGGGAGTTCCAGGATTTTGTCTGTGTGGTGTAGGTACACCCACAGCGCTGTTAGGGAGGGAGTTCCAGGATTTTGTCCGTGTGGTGTAGGTACACCCACAGCGCTGTTAGGGAGGGAGTTCCAGGATGTTGTCCCGTAAGTGTAGGGGTAGGTACACCCACGGCGCTGTTAAGGAGGCATTTCCAGGATTTTGTCCCGTGTGGTGTAGGTACACCCTCGGTGCTGTGAGGGAGGGAGTTCCAGGATTTTGTCCGTGTGGTGTAGGTACACCAACGGCGCTGTTAGGGAGGGAGTTCCAGGATTTTGTCCGTGTTCGGTAGGTACACCCACGGCGCTGTTAGGGAGGGAGTTCCAGGATTTTGTCCGTGTTGTGGAGGTACATCCACGGCGCTGTTAGGGAGGGAGTTCCAGGATTTTATCCGTGCGGTGTAGGTACACCCATGGCGCTGTTAGGGAGGGACTTCCAGGATTTTGTCCGTGTGGTGTAGATACACCCACGGCGCTGTTAAGGAGGGACTTCCAGGCTTTTGTCCCTGTGGTGTAGGTACACCCACGGCGCTGTTAGGGAGGGAGTTCCAAGATTTTGTCCGTGTGGTGTAGAGGCACCCATGGCTCTGTTAGGGAGGGAGTTCCAGGATTTTGTCCGTGTGGTGTAGGTACACCCACGGCGCTGTTAGGGAGGGAGTTCCAGGATTTTGTCCCTGTGGTGTAGGTACACCCACGGCGCTGTAAGGGAGGGAGTTCCAGGATTTTGTCCCTGTGGTGTAGGGGCACCCATGGCGCTGTTAGGGAGGGAGTTCCCGGATTTTGTCTGTGTGGTGTAGGTACACCCACGGCGCTGTAAGGGAGGGAGTTCCAGGATTTTGTCCCATGTGGTGTAGGTACACCCACGGTGCTGTTAGGGAGGGAGTTCCAGGATTTTGTCCCTGTGGTGTAGGTACACCCACGGCGCTGTTAGGGAGGGAGATCCAGGACTTTGTCCATGTGGTGTAGGTACACACACGGCGCTGTTAGGGAGGGAGTTCCAGGATTTTGTCCGTGTGGTGTAGGTACACCCACGGCGCTGTTAGGGAGGGAGTTCCAGGATATTATCCGTGTGGTGTAGGTACACCCACAGCGCTGTTAGGGAGGGAGTTCCAGGATTTTGTCCGTGTGGTGTAGGTACACCCACGGTGCTGTTAGGGAGGGAGTTCCAGGATTTTGTCCGTGTGGTGTAGGTACACCCACGGCGCTGTTAGGGAGGGAGTTCCAGGATTTTATCCGTGTGGTGTAGGTACACCCACGGCGCTGTTAGGGAGGGAGTACCAGGATTTTGTCCCTGTGGTGTAGGTACACCCACGGCGCTGTTAGGGAGGGAGTTCCAGGATATTGTCCGTGTCGTGTAGGTACACACTCAGCGCTGTTAGGGAGGGTGTTCCAGGATTTTGTCCCTGTGGTGTAGGTACACCCACGGCGCTGTTAGGGAGGGAGATCAAGGATTTTGTCCCGTGTGGTGTAGGTACATCCACGGCGTTGTTAGGGAGGGAGTTCCAGGATTTTGTCCCTGTTGTTTAGGTACTCCCACTATGCTGTTAGGGAGGGGTTTCCAGGATTTTGTCTGTGTGGTGTAGGTACAACCACGGCGCTGTTAGGGAGGGAGTTCCAGGATTTTGTCCGTGTGGTGTAGGTACACCCACGGTGCTGTTAGGGAGGGAGTTCCAGGATTTTGTCCCATGTGGTGTCGGTATACCCACGGTGCTGTAAGGGAGGGAGTTCCAGGATTTTGTCCCATGTGTTGTAGGTACACCCACGGTGCTGTTAGGGAGGGAGTTCCAGGAATTTGTCCCATGTGGTGTAGGTACACCCACGGTGCTGTTAGGGAGGGAGTTCCAGGATTTTGTCCCTCTGGTGTAAGTACACCCATGGCGCTGTTAGGGAGGGAGTTCCAGGATTTTGTCCGTGTGGTGTAGGTACACCCACGGCGCTGTTAGTGAGGGAGATCAAGGATTTTGTCCATGTTGTGGAGGTACACCCACGGCGTTGTTAGGGAGGGAGTTCCAGGATTTTGTCCCTGTTGTTTAGGTACACCCACGATGCTGTTAGGGAGGGAGTTCCAGGATTTTGTCTGTGTGGTGTAGGTACACCCACAGCGCTGTTAGGGAGGGAGTTCCAGGATTTTGTCCGTGTGGTGTAGGTACACCCACGACACTGTTATGGAGGGAGTTCCAGGATGTTGTCCCGTAAGTGTAGGGGTAGGTACACCCACGGCGCTGTTAAGGAGGCTTTTCCAGGATTTTGTCACGTGTGGTGTTGGTACACCCACGGCGCTGTTAGGGAGGGAATTCCAGGATTTTGTCCGTTTGGTGTAGGCACACCCTCGGTGCTGTGAGGGAGGGAGTTCCAGGATTTTGTCCATGTGCTGTAGGTACACCCACGGCGCTGTTAGGGAGGGAGTTCCAGGATTTTGTCCGTGTTGTGGAGGTACATCCACGGCGCTGTTAGGGATGGAGTTCCAGGATTTTATCCGTGCGGTGTAGGTACACCCATGGCGCTGTTAGGGAGGGACTTCCAGGATTTTGTCCGTGTGGTGTAGATACACCCACGGCGCTGTTAAGGAGGGACTTCCAGGATTTTGTCCCTGTGGTGTAGGTACACCCACGGCGCTGTTAGGGAGGGAGTTCCAAGATTTTGTCCGTGTGGTGTAGGGGCACCCATGGCGCTGTTAGGGAGGGAGTTCCCGGATTTTGTCTGTGTGGTGTAGATACACCCACGGCGCTGTAAGGGAGGGAGTTCCAGGATTTTGTCCCATGGTGTAGGTACACCCACGGTGCTGTTAGGGAGGGAGTTCCAGGATTTTGTCCGTGTGGTGTAGGTACAGCCACGGCGCTGTTAGGGAGGGAGTTCCAGGATTTTGTCCCTGTGGTGTAGGTACACCCACGGCGCTGTTAGGGAGGGAGTTCCAGGATTTTATCCGTGTGGTGTAGGTACACCCACAGCGCTGTTAGGGAGGGAGTTCCAGGATTTTGTCCGTGTGGTGTAGGTACACCCACGGCGCTGTTAGGGAGGGAATTCCAGGATTTTATCCGTGTGGTGTAGGTACACCCACGGCGCTGTTAGGGAGGGAGTTCCAGGATTTTATCCATGTGGTGTAGGTACACCCACGGCGCTGTTAGGGAGTGTGTTCCAGGATTTTGTCCCTGAGGTGTAGGTACACCCACGGAGCTGTTAGGCAGGGAGTTCCAGGGTCATGTCCCTTTGGTGTAGGTACACCCATGGCGCTGTTAGGGAGGGAATTCCAGGATTTTGTCCGTGTGGTGTAGGTACACCCACGGCGCTGTTAGGGAGGGAGATCAAGGATTTTGTCCATGTGGTGTAGGGACATCCACGGCGTTGTTAGGGAGGGAGTTCCAGGATTTTGTCCCTGTTGTTTAGGTACACCCACGATGCTGTTAGGGAGGGAGTTCCAGGATTTTGTCTGTGTGGTGTAGGTACACCCACGGCGCTGTTAGGGAGGGAGTTCCAGGATTTTGTCCGTGTGGTGTAGGTACACCCACGGTGCTGTTAGGGAGGGAGTTCCAGGATTTTGTCCCATGTGGAGTAGGTACACCCACGGTGCTGTTAGGGAGGGAGTTCCAGGAATTTGTCCCATGTGGTGTAGGTACACCCACGGCGCTGTTAGGGAGGGAGTTCCAGGATTTTGTCCCTGTGGTGTAGGTACACCCACGGCGCTGTTAGGGAGGGAGTTCCAGGATTTTGTCCGTGTGGTGTAGGTACACCCATGATGCTGTTAGGGAGGGTGTTCCAGGATTTTGTCCCTGTGGTGTAAGTACACCCATGGCGCTGTTAGGGAGGGAGTTCCAGGATTTTGTCCCTGTGCTGTAGGTACACACACGGCGCTGTTAGGGAGGGAGATCAAGGATTTTGTCCATGTGGTGTAGGTACACCCACGGCGTTGTTAGGGAGGGAGTTCCAGGATTTTGTCTGTGTGGAATAGGTACACCCACGGCGCTGTTAGGGAGGGAGTTCCAGGATTTTGTCTGTGTGGTGTAGGTACACCCACGGCGCTGTTCGGGAGAGAGTTCCAGGATTTTGTCTGTGTGGTGTAGGTACACCCACGGTGCTGTTAAGGAGGGAGTTCCAGGATTTTGTCCCATGTGGTGTAGGTACACCCACGGTGCTGTAAGGGAGGGAGTTCCAGGATTTTGTCCCATGTGTTGTAGGTACACCCACGGTGCTGTTAGGGAGGGAGATCCAGGAATTTGTCCCATGTGGTGTAGGTACACCCACGGTGCTGTTAGGGAGGGAGTTCCAGGATTTTGTCCGTGTGGTGTACGTACACCCATGGCGCTGTTAGGGAGGGAGTTCCACGATTTTGTCCCATGTGGTGTAGGTACACCCATGATTCTGTTAGGGAGGGTGTTCCAGGATTTTGTCCCTGTGGTGTAAGTACACCCATGGCGCTGTTAGGGAGGGAGATCAAGGATTTTGTCCATGTGGTGTAGGTACACCCACGGCGCTGTAAGGGAGGGAGATCAAGGATTTTGTCCATGTGGTGTAGGTACACCCACGGCGCTGTTAGGGAGGGAGATCAAGGATTTTGTCCATGTGGTGTAGGTACACCCACGGCGCTGTTAGGGAGGGAGTTCCAGGATTTTGTCCCTGTGGTGTAGGTACACCCACGGCGCTGTTAGGGAGGGAGATCAAGGATTTTGTCCGTGTGGTGTAGGTACACCCACGGCGTTGTTAGGGAGGGAGTTCCAGGATTTTGTCCCATGTGGTGTAGGTACACACACGGTGCTGTAAGGGAGGGAGTTCCAGTATTTTGTCCCATGTGTTGTAGGTACACCCACGGTGCTGTTAGGGAGGGAGTTCCAGGATTTTGTCCCATGTGGTGTAGGTACACCCACGGTGCTGTTAGGGAGGGAGTTCCAGGATTTTGTCCCTGTGGTGTAGGTACACCCACGGCGCTGTTAGGGAGGGAGTTCCAGGATATTATCCGTGTGGTGTAGGTACACCCACAGCGCTGTTAGGGAGGGAGTTCCAGGATTTTGTCCGTGTAGTGTAGGTACACCCACGGCGCTGTTAGGGAGGGAGTTCCAGGATTTTATCCGTGTGGTGTAGGTACACCCACGGCGCTGTTAGGGAGGGAGTACCAGGATTTTGTCCCTGTGGTGTAGGTACACCCACGGCGCTGTTAGGGAGGGAGTTCCAGGATATTGTCCGTGTCGTGTAGGTACACACTCAGCGCTGTTAGGGAGGGTGTTCCAGGATTTTGTCCCTGTGGTGTAGGTACACCCACGGCGCTGTTAGGGAGGGAGATCAAGGATTTTGTCCCGTGTGGTGTAGGTACATCCACGGCGTTGTTAGGGAGGGAGTTCCAGGATTTTGTCCCTGTTGTATAGGTACTCCCACTATGCTGTTAGGGAGGGGTTTCCAGGATTTTGTCTGTGTGGTGTAGGTACAACCACGGCACTGTTAGGGAGGGAGTTCCAGGATTTTGTCCGTGTGGTGTAGGTACACCCACGGTGCTGTTAGGGAGGGAGTTCCAGGATTTTGTCCCATGTGGTGTCGGTATACCCACGGTGCTGTAAGGGAGGGAGTTCCAGGATTTTGTCCCATGTGTTGTAGGTACACCCACGGTGCTGTTAGGGAGGGAGTTCCAGGAATTTGTCCCATGTGGTGTAGGTACACCCACGGTGCTGTTAGGGAGGGAGTTCCAGGATTTTGTCCCTCTGGTGTAAGTACACCCATGGCGCTGTTAGGGAGGGAGTTCCAGGATTTTGTCCCTGTGGTGTAGGTACACCCACGGCGCTGTTAGTGAGGGAGATCAAGGATTTTGTCCATGTTGTGGAGGTACACCCACGGCGTTGTTAGGGAGGGAGTTCCAGGATTTTGTCCCTGTTGTTTAGGTACACCCACGATGCTGTTAGGGAGGGAGTTCCAGGATTTTGTCTGTGTGGTGTAGGTACACCCACAGCGCTGTTAGGGAGGGAGTTCCAGGATTTTGTCCGTGTGGTGTAGGTACACCCACGACACTGTTATGGAGGGAGTTCCAGGATGTTGTCCCGTAAGTGTAGGGGTAGGTACACCCACGGTGCTGTTAAGGAGGCATTTCCAGGATTTTGTCCCGTGTGGTGTAGGTACACCCACGGCGCTGTTAGGGAGGGAATTCCAGGATTTTGTCCGTGTGGTGTAGGCAAACCCTCGGTGCTGTGAGGGAGGAAGTTCCAGGATTTTGTCCATGTGCTGTAGGTACACCCACGGCGCTGTTAGGGAGGGAGTTCCAGGATTTTGTCCGTGTTCGGTAGGTACACCCACGGCGCTGTTAGGGAGGGAGTTCCAGGATTTTGTCCGTGTTGTGGAGGTACATCCACGGCGCTGTTAGGGAGGGAGTTCCAGGATTTTATCCGTGCGGTGTAGGTACACCCATGGCGCTGTTAGGGAGGGACTTCCAGGATTTTGACCGTGTGGTGTAGATACACCCAAGGCGCTGTTAAGGAGGGACTTCCAGGATTTTGTCCCTGTGGTGTAGGTACACCCACGGCGCTGTTAGGGAGGGAGTTCCAAGATTTTGTCCGTGTGGTGTAGGGGCACCCATGGCTCTGTTAGGGAGGGAGTTCCAGGATTTTGTCTGTGTGGTGTAGGTACACCCACGGCGCTGTAAGGGAGGGAGTTCCAGGATTTTGTCCCTGTGGTGTAGGGGCACCCATGGCGCTGTTAGGGAGGGAGTTCCCGGATTTTGTCTGTGTGGTGTAGGTACACCCACGGCGCTGTAAGGGAGGGAGTTCCAGGATTTTGTCCCTGTGGTGTAGGTACACCCACGGAGCAGTTAGGGAGGGAGTTCCAGGATTTTGTCCCGTGTAGTGTAGGTACACTCACAGTGCTGTTAGGGAGGGAGTTCAAGCATTTTGTCCGTGTGGTGTAGGTATACCCACGGTGATGTTAGGAAAGGAGTTCCAGGATTTTGTCCCTTTGGTGTAGGTACACCCACGGCGCTGTTAGGGAGGGAGTTCCAGGATTTTGTCCCTGTTGTGTAGGTACACCCACGTCGCTGTTAGGGAGAGACTTCCAGGATTTTGTCCCATGGTGTAGGTACACCCACGGTGCTGTTAGGGAGGGAGTTCCAGGATTTTGTCCGTGTGGTGTAGGTACACCCTCGGTGCTGTGAGGGAGGGAGTTCCAGGATTTTGTCCATGTGCTGTAGGTACACCCACGGCGCTGTTAGGGAGGGAGTTCCACGATTTTGTCCGTGTTCGGTAGGTACACCCACGGCGCTGTTAGGGAGGGAGTTCCAGGATTTTGTCCGTGTTGTGGAGGTACATCCACGGCGCTGTTAGGGAGGGAGTTCCAGGATTTTATCCGTGCGGTGTAGGTACACCCATGGCGCTGTTAGGGAGGGACTTCCAGGATTTTGACCGTGTGGTGTAGATACACACAAGGCGCTGTTAAGGGGGGACTTCCAGGATTTTGTCCCTGTGGTGTAGGTACACCCACGGCGCTGTTAGGGAGGGAGTTCCAAGATTTTGTCCGTGTGGTGTAGGGGCACTCATGGCTCTGTTAGGGAGGGAGTTCCAGGATTTTGTCTGTGTGGTGTAGGTACACCCACGGCGATGTAAGGGAGGGAGTTCCAGGATTTTGTCCCTGTGGTGTAGGGGCACCCATGGCGCTGTTAGGGAGGGAGTTCCCAGATTTTGTCTGTGTGGTGTAGGTACACCCACGGCGCTGTTAGGGAGGGAGATCAAGGATTTTGTCCCGTGTGGTGTAGGTACATCCACGGCGTTGTTAGGGAGGGAGTTCCAGGATTTTGTCCCTGTTGTTTAGGTACACCCACGATGCTGTTAGGGAGGGGTTTCCAGGATTTTGTCTGTGTGGTGTAGGTACACCCACGGTGCTGTAAGGGAGGGAGTTCCAGGATTTTGTCCCATGTGTTGTAGGTACACCCACGGTGCTGTTAGGGAGGGAGTTCCAGGATTTTGTCCCATGTGGTGTAGGTACACCCACGGTGCTGTTAGGGAGGGAGTTCCAGGATTTTGTCCCTGTGGTGTAGGTACACCCACGGCGCTGTTAGGGAGGGAGATCCAGGATTTTGTCCATGTGGTGTAGGTACACACAGGGCGCTGTTAGAGAGGGAGTTCCAGGATTTTGTCCGTGTGGTGTAGGTACACCCACGGCGCTGTTAGGGAGGGAGTTCCAGGATATTATCCGTGTGGTGTAGGTACACCCCACAGCGCTGTTAGGGAGGGAGTTCCAGGATTTTATCCGTGTGGTGTAGGTACACCCACGGCGCTGTTAGGGAGGGAGTACCAGGATTTTGTCCCTGTGGTGTAGGTACACCCACGGCGCTGTTAGGGAGGGAGTTCCAGGATATTGTCCGTGTCGTGTAGGTACACACTCAGCGCTGTTAGGGAGGGTGTTCCAGGATTTTGTCCCTGTGGTGTAGGTACACCCACGGCGCTGTTAGGGAGGGAGATCAAGGATTTTGTCCCGTGTGGTGTAGGTACAGCCACGGCGTTGTTAGGGAGGGAGTTCCAGGATTTTGTCCCTGTTGTTTAGGTACACCCACGGTGCTGTTAGGGAGGGGTTTCCAGGATTTTGTCTGTGTGGTGTAGGTACACCCACGGCGCTGTTAGGGAGGGAGTTCCAGGATTTTGTCCGTGTGGTGTAGGTACACCCACGGTGCTGTTAGGGAGGGAGTTCCAGGATTTTGTCCCATGTGGTGTCGGTATACCCACGGTGCTGTAAGGGAGGGAGTTCCAGGATTTTGTCCCATGTGTTGTAGGTACACCCACGGTGCTGTTAGGGAGGGAGTTCCAGGAATTTGTCCCATGTGGTGTAGGTACACCCACGGTGCTGTTAGGGAGGGAGTTCCAGGATTTTGTCCCTCTGGTGTAAGTACACCCATGGCGCTGTTAGTGAGGGAGATCAAGGATTTTGTCCATGTTGTGGAGGTACACCCACGGCGTTGTTAGGGAGGGAGTTCCAGGATTTTGTCCCTGTTGTTTAGGTACACCCACGATGCTGTTAGGGAGGGAGTTCCAGGATTTTGTCTGTGTGGTGTAGGTACACCCACAGCGCTGTTAGGGAGGGAGTTCCAGGATTTTGTCCGTGTGGTGTAGGTACACCCACAGCGCTGTTAGGGAGGGAGTTCCAGGATGTTGTCCCGTAAGTGTAGGGGTAGGTACACCCACGGCGCTGTTAAGGAGGCATTTCCAGGATTTTGTCCCGTGTGGTGTAGGTACACCCTCGGTGCTGTGAGGGAGGGAGTTCCAGGATTTTGTCCGTGTGGTGTAGGTACACCCACGGCGCTGTTAGGGAGGGAGTTCCAGGATTTTGTCCGTGTTCGGTAGGTACACCCACGGCGCTGTTAGGGAGGGAGTTCCAGGATTTTGTCCGTGTTGTGGAGGTACATCCACGGCGCTGTTAGGGAGGGAGTTCCAGGATTTTATCGGTGCGGTGTAGGTACACCCATGGCGCTGTTAGGGAGGGACTTCCAGGATTTTGTCCGTGTGGTGTAGATACACCCACGGCGCTGTTAAGGAGGGACTTCCAGGCTTTTGTCCCTGTGGTGTAGGTACACCCACGGCGCTGTTAGGGAGGGAGTTCCAAGATTTTGTCCGTGTGGTGTAGAGGCACCCATGGCTCTGTTAGGGAGGGAGTTCCAGGATTTTGTCCGTGTGGTGTAGGTACACCCACGGCGCTGTTAGGGAGGGAGTTCCAGGATTTTGTCCCTGTGGTGTAGGTACACCCACGGCGCTGTAAGGGAGGGAGTTCCAGGATTTTGTCCCTGTGGTGTAGGGGCACCCATGGCGCTGTTAGGGAGGGAGTTCCCGGATTTTGTCTGTGTGGTGTAGGTACACCCACGGCGCTGTAAGGGAGGGAGTTCCAGGATTTTGTCCCATGTGGTGTAGGTACACCCACGGTGCTGTTAGGGAGGGAGTTCCAGGATTTTGTCCCGGTGGTGTAGGTACACCCACGGCGCTGTTAGGGAGGGAGATCCAGGATTTTGTCCATGTGGTGTAGGTACACACACGGCGCTGTTAGGGAGGGAGTTCCAGGATTTTGTCCGTGTGGTGTAGGTACACCCACGGCGCTGTTAGGGAGGGAGTTCCAGGATATTATCCGTGTGGTGTAGGTACACCCACAGCGCTGTTAGGGAGGGAGTTCCAGGATTTTGTCCGTGTGGTGTAGGTACACCCACGGTGCTGTTAGGGAGGGAGTTCCAGGATTTTGTCCGTGTGGTGTAGGTACACCCACGGCGCTGTTAGGGAGGGAGTTCCAGGATTTTATCCGTGTGGTGTAGGTACACCCACGGCGCTGTTAGGGAGGGAGTACCAGGATTTTGTCCCTGTGGTGTAGGTACACCCACGGCGCTGTTAGGGAGGGAGTTCCAGGATATTGTCCGTGTCGTGTAGGTACACACTCAGCGCTGTTAGGGAGGGTGTTCCAGGATTTTGTCCCGTGTAGTGTAGGTACACTCACAGTGCTGTTAGGGAGGGAGTTCAAGGATTTTGTCCGTGTGGTGTAGGTATACCCACGGTGATGTTAGGAAAGGAGTTCCAGGATTTTGTCCCTGTGGTGTAGGTACTCCCACGGCGCTGTTAGGGAGGGAGTTCCAGTATTTTGTCCGTGTGGTGTAGGTACACCCACGGCGCTGTTAGGGAGGGAGTTCCAGGATTTTGTCCCTGTGTTGTAGGAACAACCACGGCGCTGTTAGGGAGGGAGTTCCAGGATTTTGTCCGTGTGGTGTAGGTACACCCACAGTGCTGTTAGGGAGGGAGTTCCAGGATTTTGTCCGTGTGGTGTAGGTACACCCACGGCGCTGTTAGGGAGGGAGTTCCAGGATTTTGTCCCTGTGGTGTAGGTACACCCACGGCGCTGTTAGGGAGGGAGTTCCAGGATTTTGTGCGTGTGGTGTAGGTACACCCACGGCGCTGTAAGGGAGGGAGTTCCAGGATTTTGTCCCTGTGGTGTAGGGGCACCCATGGCGCTGTTAGGGAGGGAGTTCACGCATTTTGTCTGTGTGGTGTAGGTACACCCACGGCGCTGTAAGGGAGGGAGTTCCAGGATTTTGTCCCTGTGGTGTAGGTACACCCACGGAGCAGTTAGGGAGGGAGTTCCAGTATTTTGTCCCGTGTAGTGTAGGTACACTCACAGTGCTGTTAGGGAGGGAGTTCAAGGATTTTGTCCGTGTGGTGTAGGTATACCCACGGTGATGTTAGGGAAGGAGTTCCAGGATTTTGTCCCTGTGGTGTAGGTACTCCCACGGCGCTGTTAGGGAGGGAGTTCCAGTATTTTGTCCGTGTGGTGTAGGTACACCCACGGTGCTGTTAGGGAGGGAGTTCCAGGATTTTGTCCCTGTGGTGTAGGTACACCCACGGCGCAGCTAGGGAGTGAGTTCCAGGAATTTGTCTGTGTGGTGTAGGTACACCCACGGAGCTGTTATGGAGGGAGTTCCAGGATTTTGTCCGTGTGGTGTAGGTACACCCACGGCGCTGTTAGGGAGGGAGTTCCAGGATTTTGTCCGTGTGGTGTAGGTACACCCACGGCGCTTTTAAGGGAGGTAGTTCCAGGAAATTGTCCGTGTGGTGTAGGCACACCCACAGCGCTGTTAGGGAGGGTGTTCGAGGATTTTGTCCCTGTGGTGTAGGTACACCCACGGCGCTGTTAGGGAGGGAGATCCAGGATTTTGTCCCGTGTGGTGTAGGTACACCCACGGCGCTGTTAGGGAGGGAGTTCCATGATTTTGTCCGTGTGGTGTAGGTACAACCACGGCGCCGTTATGGTGGGAGTTCCAGGATTTTGTCCATGTCGGATAGGTACACCCACGGTGCTGTAAGGGAGGGAGTTCCAGGATTTTGTCCCGTGTGGTGTAGGTACACCCACGGTGCTGTTAGGGAGGGACTTCCAGGATTTTGTCCGTGTGGTGTAGGTACACCCACGGTGCTGTTAGGGAGGGAGTTCCAGGATTTTGTCCGTGTGGTGTAGGTACACCCACGGCGCTGTTAGGGAGGGAGTTCCAGGATTTTGTCCCTGTGGTGTAGATACACCCACGGCGCTGTTAGGGAGGGAGTTCCATGATTTTGTCCGTGTGGTGTAGGTACACCCACGGTGCTGTTAGGGACGGAGTTCCAGGCTTTTGTCCGTGTGTTGTAGGTACACCCACGGCGCTGTTAGGGAGGGAGTTCCAGGATTTTGTCCGTGTGGTGTAAGGACACCCACGGCGCTGTTAGGGAGGGACTACCAGGATTTTGTCCGTGTGGTGTAGGTACACCCACGGTGCTGTTAGGGAGGGAGTTCCAGGATTTTGTCCGTGTGGTGTAGGTACACCCATGGCGCTGTTAGGGAGGGAGTTCCAGGATTTTGTCCGTGTGGTGTAGGTACACCCACGGTGCTGTTAGGGAGGGAGTTCCAGGATTTTGTCCGTGTGGTGTAGGTACACCCACGGTGCTGTTAGGGAGGGAGTTCCAGGATTTTGTCCCTGTGGTGTAGGTACACCCACGGTGCTGTTAGGGAGGGACTACCAGGATTTTGTCCGTGTGGTGTAGGTACAGCCACGGCGCTGTTAGGGAGGGAGTTCCAGGATTTTGTCCGTGTGGTGTAGATGCACCCACAGCGCTGTTAGGGAGGGAGTTCCAGGATTTTGTCCCTGAGGTGTAGGTACACCCACGGCGCTGTTAGGGAGGCAGTTCCAGGATTTTGTCCATGTGCTGTAGGTACACCCACGGCGCTGTTAGGGAGGGAGTTCCAGGATTTTGTCCCTGAGGTGTAGGTACACCCACGGCGCTGTTAAGGAGGGAGTTCCAGGATTTTGTCCGTGTGGTGTAGGTAACACCCACTGCGCTGTTAGGGATGGAGTTCCAGGATTTTGTCCATGTGGTGTAGGTACACCCACGGCGCTGTTAGGGAGGGATTTCCAGGATTTTGTCCCGTGTGGTGTAGGTACACCCACGGAGCTGTTAGTGAGGGAGTTCCAGGATTTTGTCCCAGTGGTGGATGTACACCCACGGCGCTGTTAGGGAGGGAGTTCCAGGATTTTGTCCGTGTTCGGTAGGTACACCCACGGCGCTGTTAGGGAGGGAGTTCCAGGATTTTGTCCGTGTTGTGGAGGTACATCCACGGCGCTGTTAGGGAGGGAGTTCCAGGATTTTATCCGTGCGGTGTAGGTACACCCATGGCGCTGTTAGGGAGGGACTTCCAGGATTTTGTCCGTGTGGTGTAGATACACCCACGGCGCTGTTAAGGAGGGACTTCCAGGATTTTGTCCCTGTGGTGTAGGTACACCCACGGCGCTGTTAGGGAGGGAGTTCCAAGATTTTGTCCGTGTGGTGTAGGGGCACCCATGGCTCTGTTAGGGAGGGAGTTCCAGGATTTTGTCTGTGTGGTGTAGGTACACCCACGGCGCTGTAAGGGAGGGAGTTCCAGGATTTTGTCCCTGTGGTGTAGGGGCACCCATGGCGTTGTTAGGGAGGGAGTTCACGGATTTTGTCTGTGTGGTGTAGGTACACCCACGGCGCTGTAAGGGAGGGAGTTCCAGGATTTTGTCCCTGTGGTGTAGGTACACCCACGGAGCAGTTAGGGAGGGAGTTCCAGGATTTTGTCCCGTGTAGTGTAGGTACACTCACAGTGCTGTTAGGGAGGGAGTTCAAGGATTTTGTCCGTGTGGTGTAGGTATACCCACGGTGATGTTAGGGAAGGAGTTCCAGGATTTTGTCCCTGTGGTGTAGGTACTCCCATGGCGCTGTTAGGGAGGGAGTTCCAGTATTTTGTCCGTGTGGTGTAGGTACACCCACGGTGCTGTTAGGGAGGGAGTTCCAGGATTTTGTCCCTGTGGTTTAGGTACACCCACGGCGCAGTTAGGGAGTGAGTTCCAGGAATTTGTCTGTGTGGTGTAGGTACACCCACGGCGCTGTTATGGAGGGAGTTCCAGGATTTTGTCCGTGTGGTGTAGGTACACCCACGGCGCTGTTAGGGAGGGAGTTCCAGGATTTTGTCCGTGTGGTGTAGGTACAACCACGGCGCCGTTATGGTGGGAGTTCCAGGATTTTGTCCATGTCGGATAGGTACACCCACGGTGCTGTTAGGGAGGGAGTTCCAGGATTTTGTCCCGTGTGGTGTAGGTACACCCACGGTGCTGTTAGGGAGGGACTTCCAGGATTTTGTCCGTGTGGTGTAGGTACACCCACGGCGCTGTTAGGGAGGGAGTTCCAGGATTTTGTCCCTGTGGTGTAGATACACCCACGGCGCTGTTAGGGAGGGAGTTCCAGGATTTTGTCCGTGTGGTGTAGGTGCACCCACGGTGCTGTTAGGGAGGGAGTTCCAGGATTTTGTCCGTGTGTTGTAGGTACACCCACGGCGCTGTTAGGGAGGGAGATCCAGGATTTTGTCCCGTGTGGTGTAGGTACACCCACGGCGCTGTTAGGGAGGGATTTCCAGGATTTTTTCCCTGTGGTGTAGGTACACCCACGGTGCTGTTAGGGAGGGACTACCAGGATTTTGTCCGTGTGGTGTAGGTACACCCACGGTGCTGTTAGGGAGGGAGTTCCAGGATTTTGTCCGTGTCGTGTAGATACACCCACAGCGCTGTTAGGGAGGGAGTTCCAGGATTTTGTCCGTGTGGTGTAGGGACACCCTCGGTGCTGTGAGGGAGGGAGTTCCAGGATTTTGTCCATGTGCTGTAGGTACACCCACGGCACTGTTAGGGAGGGAGTTCCAGGATTTTGTCCGTGTGGTGTAGGTAACACCCACTGCGCTGTTAGGGATGGAGTTCCAGGATTTTGTCCATGTGGTGTAGGTACACCCACGGCGCTGTTAGGGAGGGATTTCCAGGATTTTGTCCCGTGTGGTGTAGGTACACCCACGGCGCTGTTAGTGAGGGAGTTCCAGGATTTTGTCCCAGTGGTGGATGTACACCCATAGCGCTGTTAGGGAGGGAGTTCCAGGATTTTGTCCGTGTGGTGTAGGTACACCCACTGCGTTGTTAGCGAGGGAGTTCCAGGATTTTGTCCGTGTGGTGTAGGTACAAGCACGGCGCCGTTAGGGTGGGAGTTCCAGGATTTTGTCCGTGTGGTGTAGGTACACCCATTGCGCTGTTAGGGAGGGAGTTCCAGGATTTTGTCCGTGTGGTGTAGGTACACCCACTGCGCTGTTAGGGAGGGAGTTCCAGGATTTTGTCCGTGTGGTGCAAGTACAACCACGGCGCTGTTAGGGAGGGAGATCCAGGATTTTGTCCCTGTGGTGTAGGTACACCCACAGTGCTGTTAGGGAGGGAGTTCCATGATTTTGTCCCCTGTGGTGTAGGTACACCCACGGCGCTGTTAGGGAGGGAGTTCCAGGATTTTGTCCCTGTGGTGTAGGTACACCCACGGTGCTGTAAGGGAGTTCCAGGATTTTGTCCGTGTGGTGTAGGTACACGCAAGGCGCTGTTAGGGAGGGAGTTCCAGGATTTTGTCCGTGTGGTGTAGATACACCCACAGCGCTGTTAGGGTGGCAGTTCCAGGATTTTTTCCCTGTAGTGTAGGTACAACCACAGCACTGTTAGCTGGGAGTTCCAGGATACTGTCCCTGTGGTGTAGGTAAAGCCACGGCGCTGTTAGGGAGGGAGTTCCAGGATTTTGTCCGTGTGGTGTAGGTACACCCAATGCTTTGTTAGGGTGGGAGTTCCAGGAATTTGTCCGTGTGGTGTAGGTACACCCACGGCGCTGTTAGGGAGGGAGTTCCAGGATTTTGTCCCTGTGGTGTAGGATCACCCACGCCACCGTTATGGAGGGAGTTCCAGGATTTTGTCCGTGTGGTGTAGGTACACCCACACCGTTGTTAGGGAGGGAGTTCCAGGATTTTGTCCGTGTGGTGTAGGTACACCCACGGCACTGTTAGGGAGGGAGTTCCAGGATTTTGTCCGTGTGGTGTAGGTACACACACGCCACTGTTAGAGAGGGAGTTCCAGGATTTTGACCGTGTGGTGTAGGTACACCCACGGCGCTGTTAGGGAGGGAGTTCCAGGATTTTGTACGTGTGGTGTAGGTACAACCACGGCGCCGTTATGGTGGGAGTTCCAGGATTTTGTCCATGTCGGATAGGTACACCCACGGTGCTGTTAGGTAGGGAGTTCCAGGATTTTGTCCATGTGGTGTTGGTACACCCACGGTGCTGTTAGGGAGGGACTTCCAGGATTTTGGCCGTGTGTTGTAGGTACACCCACGGTGCTGTTAGGGAGGGAGTTCCAGGATTTTGTCCGTGTGGTGTAGGTACACCCACGGCGCTGTTAGGGAGGGAGTTCCAGGATTTTGTCCCTGTGGTGTAGATACACACACTGCGCTGTTAGGGAGGGAGTTCCATGATTTTGTCCCCTGTGGTGTAGGAACACCCACGGTGCTGTTAAGGAGAGATTTCCAGGATTTTGTCCGTGTGGTGTAGGTGCACCCACGGTGCTGTTAGGGAGGGAGTTCCAGGATTTTGTCCGTGTGGTGTAGGTACACCCACGGCGCTGTTAGGGAGGGAGTTCCAGGATTTTGTCCGTGTGGTGTAGGTACACCCACGGCGTTGTTAGGGAGGGAGTTCCAGGATTTTGTCCCTGTGGTGTAGGTACACCCACGGTGCTGTTAGGGAGGGACTACCAGGATTTTGTCCGTGTGGTGTAGGTACACCCACGGCGCTGTTAGGGATGGAGTTCCAGGATTTTGTCCGTGTGGTGTAGATACACCCACAGCGCTGTTAGGGAGGGAGTTCCAGGATTTTGTCCGTGTGGTGTAGGCACACCCTCGGTGCTGTGAGGGAGGGAGTTCCAGGATTTTGTCCATGTGCTGGAGGTACACCCACGGCACTGTTAGGGAGGGAGTTCCAGGATTTTGTCCGTGTGGTGTAGGTAACAACCACAGCGCTGTTAGGGATGGAGTTCCAGGATTTTGTCCATGTGGTGTAGGTACACCCACGGCGCTGTTAGGGAGGGATTTCCAGGATTTTGTCCCGTGTGGTGTAGGTACACCCACGGCGCTGTTAGTAAGGGAGTTCCAGGATTTTGTCCCTCTGGTGTATGTACACCCATAGCGCTGTTAGGGAGGGAGTTCCAGGATTTTGTCCGTGTGGTGTAGGTACACCCACTGCGCTGTTAGCGAGGGAGTTCCAGGATTTTGTCCGTGAGGTGTAGGTACAACCACGGCGCCGTTAGGGAGGGAGTTCCAGGAATTAGTCCATGTGGTGTAGGTACACCCACGGCGCTGTTAGGGTGGGAGTTCCAGGATTTTGTCCGTGTGGTGTAGGTACACCCATAGCGCTGTTAGGGAGGGAGTTCCAGAATTTTGTCCGTGTGGTGTAGGTACACCCACTGCGCTGTTAGGGAGGGAGTTCCAGGATTTTGTCCGTGTGGTACAAGTACAACCACGGCGCTGTTAGGGAGGGAGATCCAGGATTTTGTCCCTGTGGTGTAGGTACACCCTCAGTGCTGTTAGGGAGGGAGTTCCATGATTTTGTCCCCTGTGGTGTAGGTACACCCACGGCGCTGTTAGGGAGGGAGTTCCAGGATTTTGTCCCTGTGGTGTAGGTACACCCACGGTGCTGTAAGGGAGTTCCAGGATTTTGTCCGTGTGGTGTAGGTACACGCAAGGCGTTGTTAGGGAGGGAGTTCCAGGATTTTGTCCGTGTGGTGTAGGTACACCCACAGCGCTGTTAGGGTGGGAGTTCCAGGATTTTTTCCCTGTAGTGTAGGTACAACCACAGCGCTGTTAGCTGGGAGTTCCAGGATACTGTCCCTGTGGTGTAGGTAAAGCACGGCGCTGTTAGGGAGGGAGTTCCAGGATTTTGTCCGTGTGGTGTAGGTACACCCACGGCTTTGTTAGGGTGGGAGTTCCAGGAATTTGTCCGTGTGGTGTAGGATCACCCACGCCACCGTTAGGGAGGAATTCCAGGATTTTGTCCGTGTGGTGTAGGTACACCCACACCGCTGTTAGGGAGGGAGTTCCAGGATTTTGTCCGTGTGGTGTAGGTACACCCACGGCACTGTTAGGGAGGGAGTTCCAGGATTTTGTCCGTGTGGTGTAGGTACACACACGCCACTGTTAGAGAGGGAGTTCCAGGATTTTGTCCGTGTGGTGTAGGTACAACCACGGCGCCGTTAGGGTGGGAGTTCCAGGATTTTGTCCCGTGTGGTGTAGGTACACCCACGGTGCTCTTAGGGAGAGAGTTCCAGGATTTTGTCCGTGTGGTGTAGGTACACCCACGGCACTGTAAGGGAGGTAGTTCCAGGATTTTGTCCCTGTGGTGTAGGTACACCCACGGCGCTGTTCGGGATGGAGATCCAGGAATTTGTCCATGTGGTGTAGGTACACCCACGGCGCTGTTAGGGAGGGAGTTCCAGGATTTTGTCCCTGTTGTGTAGGTACACCCATGGCGCTGTTAGGGAGGGAGTTCCAGGATGTTGTCTGTGTGGTGTAGGTACACCCACGGCGCTGTTAGGGAGGGAGTTCCAGGATTTTGTCCGTGTGGTGTAGGGGCACCCATGGCGCTGTTAGGGAGGGAGTTCCATGATTTTGTCTCCTGTGGTGTAGGTACACCCACGGCGCTGTAAGGGAGGGAGTTCCAGGATTTTGTCCCTGTGGTGTAGGTACACCCACGGCGCTGTTAGGGAGGGAGTTCCAGGATTTTGTCCGTGTGCTCTAGGTTCACCTGCGGTGCTGTTAGGGAGGGAGTTCCAGGATTTTGTCCGTGTGGTGTAGGTACACCGACAGCGCTGTTAGGGAGGGAGTTCCAGGATTTTGTCCGTGTGGTGTAGGTACACCCACGGCGCTGTTAGGGAGTGAGTTCCAGGATTTTGTCCGTGTGGTGTTGGTACACCCACGGTGCTGTTAGGGAGGGGGTTCGAGGATTTTGTCCCTGTGGTGTAGGTACACCCATGGCGCTGTAAGGGAGGGAGTTCCAGGATGTTGTCTGTGTGGTGTAGGTACACCCACGGCGCTGTTAGGGAGGGAGTTCCAGGATTTTGTCCGTGTGGTGCAAGTACAACCACGGCGCTGTTAGGGAGGGAGATCCAGGATTTTGTCCCTGTGGTGTAGGTACACCCACAGTGCTGTTAGGGAGGGAGTTCCATGATTTTGTCCCCTGTGGTGTAGGTACACCCACGGCGCTGTTAGGGAGGGAGTTCCAGGATTTTGTCCCTGTGGTGTAGGTACACCCACGGTGCTGTAAGGGAGTTCCAGGATTTTGTCCGTGTGGTGTAGGTACACGCAAGGCGCTGTTAGGGAGGGAGTTCCAGGATTTTGTCCGTGTGGTGTAGATACACCCACAGCGCTGTTAGGGTGGGAGTTCCAGGATTTTTTCCCTGTAGTGTAGGTACAACCACAGCACTGTTAGCTGGGAGTTCCAGGATACTGTCCCTGTGGTGTAGGTAAAGCCACGGCGCTGTTAGGGAGGGAGTTCCAGGATTTTGTCCGTGTGGTGTAGGTACACCCAATGCTTTGTTAGGGTGGGAGTTCCAGGAATTTGTCCGTGTGGTGTAGGTACACCCACGGCGCTGTTAGGGAGGGAGTTCCAGGATTTTGTCCCTGTGGTGTAGGATCACCCACGCCACCGTTATGGAGGGAGTTCCAGGATTTTGTCCGTGTGGTGTAGGTACACCCACACCGTTGTTAGGGAGGGAGTTCCAGGATTTTGTCCGTGTGGTGTAGGTACACCCACGGCACTGTTAGGGAGGGAGTTCCAGGATTTTGTCCGTGTGGTGTAGGTACACACACGCCACTGTTAGAGAGGGAGTTCCAGGATTTTGACCGTGTGGTGTAGGTACACCCACGGCGCTGTTAGGGAGGGAGTTCCAGGATTTTGTACGTGTGGTGTAGGTACAACCACGGCGCCGTTATGGTGGGAGTTCCAGGATTTTGTCCATGACGGATAGGTACACCCACGGTGCTGTTAGGTAGGGAGTTCCAGGATTTTGTCCATGTGGTGTTGGTACACCCACGGTGCTGTTAGGGAGGGACTTCCAGGATTTTGGCCGTGTGTTGTAGGTACACCCACGGTGCTGTTAGGGAGGGAGTTCCAGGATTTTGTCCGTGTGGTGTAGGTACACCCACGGCGCTGTTAGGGAGGGAGTTCCAGGATTTTGTCCCTGTGGTGTAGATACACACACTGCGCTGTTAGGGAGGGAGTTCCATGATTTTGTCCCCTGTGGTGTAGGAACACCCACGGTGCTGTTAAGGAGAGATTTCCAGGATTTTGTCCGTGTGGTGTAGGTGCACCCACGGTGCTGTTAGGGAGGGAGTTCCAGGATTTTGTCCGTGTGGTGTAGGTACACCCACGGCGCTGTTAGGGAGGGAGTTCCAGGATTTTGTCCGTGTGGTGTAGGTACACCCACGGCGTTGTTAGGGAGGGAGTTCCAGGATTTTGTCCCTGTGGTGTAGGTACACCCACGGTGCTGTTAGGGAGGGACTACCAGGATTTTGTCCGTGTGGTGTAGGTACACCCACGGCGCTGTTAGGGATGGAGTTCCAGGATTTTGTCCGTGTGGTGTAGATACACCCACAGCGCTGTTAGGGAGGGAGTTCCAGGATTTTGTCCGTGTGGTGTAGGCACACCCTCGGTGCTGTGAGGGAGGGAGTTCCAGGATTTTGTCCATGTGCTGGAGGTACACCCACGGCACTGTTAGGGAGGGAGTTCCAGGATTTTGTCCGTGTGGTGTAGGTAACAACCACAGCGCTGTTAGGGATGGAGTTCCAGGATTTTGTCCATGTGGTGTAGGTACACCCACGGCGCTGTTAGGGAGGGATTTCCAGGATTTTGTCCCGTGTGGTGTAGGTACACCCACGGCGCTGTTAGTAAGGGAGTTCCAGGATTTTGTCCCTCTGGTGTATGTACACCCATAGCGCTGTTAGGGAGGGAGTTCCAGGATTTTGTCCGTGTGGTGTAGGTACACCCACTGCGCTGTTAGCGAGGGAGTTCCAGGATTTTGTCCGTGAGGTGTAGGTACAACCACGGCGCCGTTAGGGAGGGAGTTCCAGGATTTAGTCCATGTGGTGTAGGTACACCCACGGCGCTGTTAGGGTGGGAGTTCCAGGATTTTGTCCGTGTGGTGTAGGTACACCCATAGCGCTGTTAGGGAGGGAGTTCCAGAATTTTGTCCGTGTGGTGTAGGTACACCCACTGCGCTGTTAGGGAGGGAGTTCCAGGATTTTGTCCGTGTGGTACAAGTACAACCACGGCGCTGTTAGGGAGGGAGATCCAGGATTTTGTCCCTTTGGTGTAGGTACACCCTCAGTGCTGTTAGGGAGGGAGTTCCATGATTTTGTCCCCTGTGGTGTAGGTACACCCACGGCGCTGTTAGGGAGGGAGTTCCAGGATTTTGTCCCTGTGGTGTAGGTACACCCACGGTGCTGTAAGGGAGTTCCAGGATTTTGTCCGTGTGGTGTAGGTACACGCAAGGCGTTGTTAGGGAGGGAGTTCCAGGATTTTGTCCGTGTGGTGTAGGTACACCCACAGCGCTGTTAGGGTGGGAGTTCCAGGATTTTTTCCCTGTAGTGTAGGTACAACCACAGCGCTGTTAGCTGGGAGTTCCAGGATACTGTCCCTGTGGTGTAGGTAAAGCACGGCGCTGTTAGGGAGGGAGTTCCAGGATTTTGTCCGTGTGGTGTAGGTACACCCACGGCTTTGTTAGGGTGGGAGTTCCAGGAATTTGTCCGTGTGGTGTAGGATCACCCACGCCACCGTTAGGGAGGAATTCCAGGATTTTGTCCGTGTGGTGTAGGTACACCCACACCGCTGTTAGGGAGGGAGTTCCAGGATTTTGTCCGTGTGGTGTAGGTACACCCACGGCACTGTTAGGGAGGGAGTTCCAGGATTTTGTCCGTGTGGTGTAGGTACACACACGCCACTGTTAGAGAGGGAGTTCCAGGATTTTGTCCGTGTGGTGTAGGTACAACCACGGCGCCGTTAGGGTGGGAGTTCCAGGAGTTTGTCCCGTGTGGTGTAGGTACACCCACGGTGCTCTTAGGGAGAGAGTTCCAGGATTTTGTCCGTGTGGTGTAGGTACACCCACGGCACTGTAAGGGAGGTAGTTCCAGGATTTTGTCCCTGTGGTGTAGGTACACCCACGGCGCTGTTCGGGATGGAGATCCAGGAATTTGTCCATGTGGTGTAGGTACACCCACGGCGCTGTTAGGGAGGGAGTTCCAGGATTTTGTCCCTGTTGTGTAGGTACACCCATGGCGCTGTTAGGGAGGGAGTTCCAGGATGTTGTCTGTGTGGTGTAGGTACACCCACGGCGCTGTTAGGGAGGGAGTTCCAGGATTTTGTCCGTGTGGTGTAGGGGCACCCATGGCGCTGTTAGGGAGGGAGTTCCATGATTTTGTCTCCTGTGGTGTAGGTACACCCACGGCGCTGTAAGGGAGGGAGTTCCAGGATTTTGTCCCTGTGGTGTAGGTACACCCACGGCGCTGTTAGGGAGGGAGTTCCAGGATTTTGTCCGTGTGCTCTAGGTTCACCTGCGGTGCTGTTAGGGAGGGAGTTCCAGGATTTTGTCCGTGTGGTGTAGGTACACCGACAGCGCTGTTAGGGAGGGAGTTCCAGGATTTTGTCCGTGTGGTGTAGGTACACCCACGGCGCTGTTAGGGAGTGAGTTCCAGGATTTTGTCCGTGTGGTGTTGGTACACCCACGGTGCTGTTAGGGAGGGGGTTCGAGGATTTTGTCCCTGTGGTGTAGGTACACCCATGGCGCTGTAAGGGAGGGAGTTCCAGGATGTTGTCTGTGTGGTGTAGGTACACCCACGGCGCTGTTAGGGAGGGAGTACCAGTATTTTGTCCCTGTGGTGTATGTACACCCACGGCGTTGTTAGGGAGGGAGTTCCAGGATTTTGTCGCTGTGGTGTAGGTACACCCACGGCGCAGTTAGGGAGGGAGTTCCAGGATTTTGTCGCGCGTAGTGTAGGTACACTCACGGTGCTGTTAGGGTGGGAGTTCCAGGATTTTGTCCGTGTGGTATAGGTACACCCACGGTGCTGTTAGGGAGGGAGTTCCAGGATTTTGTCCCTGTGGTGTAGGTACTCCCACGGCGCTGTTAGGGAGGGAGTTCCATTATTTTGTCCGTGTGGTGTAGGTACACCCACGGTGCTGTTAGGGAGGGAGTTCCAGGATTTTGTCCGTGTGGTGTAGGTACACCCACGGCGCTGTTAGGGAGGGAGTTCCAGGATTTTGTCCGTGTGGTGTAGGTACACCCACGGCGCTGTTAGGGAGGGAGTTGCAGGATTTTGTCCCTGTGGTGTAGGTACACCCACGGCGCTGTTAGGGAGGGAGTTCCAGGAATTTGTCTGTGTGGTGTCGGTACACCCACGGCGCTGTTAGGGAGGGAGTTCCAGGATTTTGTCCCTGTGTTGTAGGTAAACCCACGGCGCTGTTAGGGAGGGAGTTCCAGGATTTTGTCCCGTGTGGTGTAGGTACACCCACTGCGCTGTTAGGGAGGGAGTTCCAGGATTTTGTCCGTGTGGTGTAGGTACACCCTCGGTGCTGTGAGGGAGGGAGTTCCAGGATTTTGTCCATGTGCTGGAGGTACACCCACGGCACTGTTAGGGAGGGAGTTCCAGGATTTTGTCCGTGTGGTGTAGGTAACAACCACAGCGCTGTTAGGGATGGAGTTCCAGGATTTTGTCCATGTGGTGTAGGTACACCCACGGCGCTGTTAGGGAGGGATTTCCAGGATTTTGTCCCGTGTGGTGTAGGTACACCCACGGCGCTGTTAGTGAGGGAGTTCCAGGATTTTGTCCCTCTGGTGTATGTACACCCATAGCGCTGTTAGGGAGGGAGTTCCAGGATTTTGTCCGTGTGGTGTAGGTACACCCACTGCGCTGTTAGCGAGGGAGTTCCAGGATTTTGTCAGTGAGGTGTAGGTACAACCACGGCGCCGTTAGGGAGGGAGTTCCAGGATTTAGTCCATGTGGTGTAGGTACACCCACGGCGCTGTTAGGGTGGGAGTTCCAGGATTTTGTCCGTGTGGTGTAGGTACACCCATAGCGCTGTTAGGGAGGGAGTTCCAGAATTTTGTCCGTGTGGTGTAGGTACACCCACTGCGCTGTTAGGGAGGGAGTTCCAGGATTTTGTCCGTGTGGTGCAAGTACAACCACGGCGCTGTTAGGGAGGGAGATCCAGGATTTTGTCCCTGTGGTGTAGGTACACCCTCAGTGCTGTTAGGGAGGGAGTTCCATGATTTTGTCCCCTGTGGTGTAGGTACACCCACGGCGCTGTTAGGGAGGGAGTTCCAGGATTTTGTCCCTGTGGTGTAGGTACACCCACGGTGCTGTAAGGGAGTTCCAGGATTTTGTCCGTGTGGTGTAGGTACACGCAAGGCGTTGTTAGGGAGGGAGTTCCAGGATTTTGTCCGTGTGGTGTAGGTACACCCACAGCGCTGTTAGGGTGGGAGTTCCAGGATTTTTTCCCTGTAGTGTAGGTACAACCACAGCGCTGTTAGCTGGGAGTTCCAGGATACTGTCCCTGTGGTGTAGGTAAAGCACGGCGCTGTTAGGGAGGGAGTTCCAGGATTTTGACCGTGTGGTGTAGGTACACCCACGGCTTTGTTAGGGTGGGAGTTCCAGGAATTTGTCCGTGTGGTGTAGGATCACCCACGCCACCGTTAGGGAGGGAGTTCCAGGATTTTGTCCGTGTGGTGTAGGTACACCCACACCGCTGTTAGGGAGGGAGTTCCAGGATTTTGTCCGTGTGGTGTAGGTACACCCACGGCACTGTTAGGGAGGGAGTTCCAGGATTTTGTCCGTGTGGTGTAGGTACACACACGCCACTGTTAGAGAGGGAGTTCCAGGATTTTGTCCGTGTGGTGTAGGTACAACCACGGCGCCGTTAGGGTGGGAGTTACAGGATTTTGTCCCGTGTGGTGTAGGTACACCCACGGTGCTCTTAGGGAGAGAGTTCCAGGATTTTGTCCGTGTGGTGTAGGTACACCCACGGCACTGTAAGGGAGGTAGTTCCAGGATTTTGTCCCTGTGGTGTAGGTACACCCACGGCGCTGTTCGGGAGGGAGATCCAGGAATTTGTCCATGTGGTGTAGGTACACCCACGGCGCTGTTAGGGAGGGAGTTCCAGGATTTTGTCCCTGTTGTGTAGGTACACCCATGGCGCTGTTAGGGAGGGAGTTCCAGGATGTTGTCTGTGTGGTGTAGGTACACCCACGGCGCTGTTAGGGAGGGAGTTCCAGGATTTTGTCCGTGTGGTGTAGGGGCACCCATGGCGCTGTTAGGGAGGGAGTTCCATGATTTTGTCTCCTGTGGTGTAGGTACACCCACGGCGCTGTAAGGGAGGGAGTTCCAGGATTTTGTCCCTGTGGTGTAGGTACACCCACGGCGCTGTTAGGGAGGGAGTTCCAGGATTTTGTCCGTGTGCTCTAGGTTCACCTGCGGTGCTGTTAGGGAGGGAGTTCCAGGATTTTGTCCGTGTGGTGTAGGTACACCGACAGCGCTGTTAGGGAGGGAGTTCCAGGATTTTGTCCGTGTGGTGTAGGTACACCCACGGCGCTGTTAGGGAGTGAGTTCCAGGATTTTGTCCGTGTGGTGTAGGTACACCCACGGTGCTGTTAGGGAGGGAGTTCCAGGATTTTGTCCGTGTGGTGTAGGTACACCCACGGCGCTGTTAGGGAGGGAGTTCCATTATTTTGTCCGTGTGGTGTAGGTACACCCACGGTGCTGTTAGGGAGGGAGTTCCAGGATTTTGTCCGTGTGGTGTAGGTACACCCACGGCGCTGTTAGGGAGGGAGTTCCAGGATTTTGTCCGTGTGGTGTAGGTACACCCACGGCGCTGTTAGGGAGGGAGTTGCAGGATTTTGTCCCTGTGGTGTAGGTACACCCACGGCGCTGTTAGGGAGGGAGTTCCAGGAATTTGTCTGTGTGGTGTCGGTACACCCACGGCACTGTTAGGGAGGGAGTTCCAGGATTTTGTCTGTGTGGTGTAGGTACACCTACGGCGCTGTTAGGGAGGGAGTTCCAGGATTTTGTCCCTGTGTTGTAGGTAAACCCACGGCGCTGTTAGGGAGGGAGTTCCAGGATATTGTCCGTGTGGTGTAGGCACACCCACAGCGCTGTTAGGGAGGTTGTTCGAGGATTTTGTCCCTGCGGTGTAGGTACACCCACGGCGCTGTTAGGGAGGGAGTTCCAGGATTTTGTCCCGTGTGGTGTAGGTACACCCACTGCGCTGTTAGGGAGGGAGTTCCAGGATTTTGTCCGTGTGGTGTAGGTACAACCACGGCACGGATAGTGTGGGAGTTCCAGGATTTTGTCCATGTCGGGTAGGTACACCCACGGTGCTGTTAGGGAGGGAGTTCCAGGATTTTGTCCGTGTGGTGTAGGTACACCCACGGTGCTGTTAGGGAGGGACTTCCAGGATTTTGTCCGTGTGGTGTAGGTACACCCACGGCGCTGTTAGGGAGGGAGTTCCAGGATTTTGTCCCGTGTGGTGTAGGTACACCCACGGTGCTGTTAGGGAGGGAGTTCCAGGATTTTGTCCCTGTGGTGTAGGTACATCCACGGCGCTGTTAGGGAGGGAGTTCCAGTATTTTGTCCCTGTGGTGTAGATACACCCACGGCGCAGTTAGGGAGGGACTTCCATGATTTTGTCCCCTGTGGTGTAGGTACACCCACGGTGCTGTTAGGGAGGGACTTCCAGGATTTTGTCCCCTGTGGTGTAGGTACACCCACGGTGCTGTTAAGAAGGGATTTCCATGATTTTGTCCCTGTGGTGTAGGTACACCCACGGCGCTGTTAGGGAGGGAGTTCCAGTATTTTGTCCATGTGGTGTATGTACACCCACGGTGCTGTTAGGGAGGGATTTCCAGGATTTTGTCCGTGTGGTGTAGGTACACCCACGGCGCTGTAAGGGAGGGAGTTTCAGGTTTTTGTCCCTGTGGTGTAGATACACCCACGGTGCTGTGAGGAAGGGAGTTCCAGGATTTTGTCCGTGTGTTGTTGGTACACCCACGGCGCTGTTCGGGAGGGAGGTGCAGGATTTTGTCCCTGTGGTGTTGGTACATCAACGGCGCTGTTAGGGAGGGAGTTCCAGGATTTTGTCCATGAGGTGTAGGTACACCCATGGCGCAGTTACGGAGGGAGTTCCAGGATTTGTCCATGTGGTGTAGGTACACCCACGGTGCTGTTAGGGAGGGAGTTCCAGGATTTTGTCCGTGTGGTGTAGGTACACCCACGGTGCTGTTAGGGAGGGAGTTCCAGGACTTTGTCCCTGTGGTGTAGGTACACCCACGGTGCTGTTAGGGACTTCCAGGAATTTGTCCGTGCGGTGCAGATACACCCACAGCGCTGTTAAGGAGGGAGTTCCAGGATTTAGTCCCTGTGGTGTAGGTACACCCACAGCGCTGTTAGGGAGGGAGTTCCAGGATTTTGTCCCTGTAGTGTAGGTACAACCACAGCACTGTTAGTGAGGGAGTTCCAGGATATTGTCCCTGTGATGTAGGTACACCCATGGCACTGTTAGGGAGGGAGTTCCAGGATTTTGTCCGTTTGGTGTAGGTACACCCAAGGCACTGTTAGGGAGGGAGTTCCAGGATTTTGTCCGTGTGGTGTAGGTACACCCACGGTGCTGTGAGGGAGGGAGTTCAAGGATTTTGCCCGTGTGGAGTAGGTACACCCACGGCGCTGTTAGGGAGGGAGTTCCAGGATTTTGTCCGTGTGGTGTAGGTACACCCACGGCACTGTTATGGAGGGAGTTCCAGGAATTTGTCCGTGTGGTGTAGGAACATCCACGCCACTGTTAGGGCGGGAGTTCCAGGATTTTGTCCGTGTGGTGTAAGTACACCCACGGCACTGTTAGGGAGGGAGTTCCAGGATTTGGTCCGTGTGGTGTAGGAACACCCACGCCACTGTTAGGGCGGGAGTTCCAGGATTTTGTCCGTGTGGTGTAAGTACACCCACGGCACTGTTAGGGAGGGAGTTCCAGGATTTTGTCCCTGTGGTGTAGGTACACCCACTGCGCTGTTAGGGAGGGAGTTCCAGGATTTTGTCCGTTTGGTGTAGGTACACCCACGGCGCTGTTGGGGAGGGATTTCCAGGATTTTGTCCCGTGTGGTGTCGGTACACACATGGCGCAGTTAGCGAAGGAGTTCCAGGATGTTGTCTGTGTGGTGTAGGTACACCCACAGCGCTGTTAGGGAGGGAGTTCCAGGATTTTGTCCCTGTGGTGTAGGTACACCCACGGCGCTGTAAGGGAGGGAGTTCCAGGATTTTGTCCATTTGGTGTAGGTACACCCACGGCGCTGTTAGGGAGGGAGTTCCAAGATTTTGTCCGTGTGGTGTAGGTACACCGACAGCGCTGTTAGGGAGGGAGTTCCAGGATTTTGTCCGTGTGGTGTAGGTACACCCACGGCGCTGTTAGGGAGGGAGTTCCAGGATTTTGTCCGTTTGGGGTAGATACACCCGCGGTGCTGTTAGGGAGGGAGTTCCAGGATTTTGTCCGTGTGGTGTAGGTACACCCACGGCGCTGTTAGGGAGGGAGTTCCAGGATTTTGTCCGTGTGGTGTAGGTACACCCACGGTGCTGTTAGGGAGGGAGTTCCAGGATTTTGTCCGTGTGGTGTAGGTACACCCACGGTGCTGTTAGGGAGGGAGTTCCAGGATTTTGTCCCTGTGGTGTAGGTACACCCAGAGCGCTGTTAGGGAGGGAGTTCCAGGATATTGCCCGTGTGGTGTAGGTACACCCACGGCGCTGTAGGGAGGGAGTTCCAGGATTTTGTCCGTGTGGTGTAGGTACACCCATGGTGCTGTTAGGCAGGGAGTTCCAGGATTTTGTCCGTGTGGTGTAGGTACACCCACGGCGCTGTTAGGGAGGGAGTTCCAGGATTTTGTCCGTGTGGTGTAGGTACAACCACGGCGCCGTTAGGGTGGGAGTTCCTGGATTTTGTCCCCTGTCATGTAGGTACACCCACGGCGATGTTAGGGAGGGAGTTCCAGGATTTTGTCCACGTGGTGTAGGTACACCCACGGTGCTGTTTGGGAGGGACTTCCACGATTTTGTCCGTGTGGTGTAGGTACACCCACGGCGCTGTTAGGGAGGGAGTTCCAGGATTTAGTCCATGTGGTGTAGGTACACTCACGGTGCTGTTAGGGAGGGAGTTCCGGGATTTTGTCCCGTGTGGTGTAGGTACACCCACAGTGCTGTTAGGGAGGGAGTTCCAGGAATTTGTCCCGTGTGGTGTAGGTACACCGACAGTGCTGTTAGGGAGGGAGTTCCAGGATTTTGTCCCTGTGGTGTAGGAACAACCACGGTGCTGTTAGGGAGGGAGTTCCAGGATTTTGTCCCGTGTGGTGTAGGTACACCCACAGTGCTGTTAGGGAGGGAGTTCCAGGATTTTGTCCGTGTGGTGTAGGTACACCCACGGCGCTGTTAGGGAGGGAGTTCCAGGATTTTGTCCGTGTGGTGTAGGTACACCCACAGTGCTGTTAGGGAGGGAGTTCCAGGATTTTGTCCGTGTGGTGTAGGTACACCCACGGTGCTGTTAGGGAGGGAGTTCCAGGATTTTGTCCCGTGTGGTGTAGGTACACCCACGGCGCTGTTAGGGATGGAGTTCCAGGATTTTGTCCCTGTGGTGTAGGTACACCCACTGCGCTGTTAGGGAGGGTGTTCCAGGATTTTGTCCGTGTGGTGTAGGTACACCCATGGCGCTGTTAGGGAGGGAGTTCCAGGATTTTGTCCGTGTGGTGTAGGTACACCCACAGCGCTGTTAGGGTGGGAGTTCCTGGATTTTGTCCCTTGTCGTGTAGGTACACCCACGGTGCTGTTAGGGAGGGAGTTCCATGATTTTGTCCGTGTGGTGTAGGTACACCCACGGCGCTGTTAGGGAGGGAGTTCCAGGATTTTGTCCCTGTGGTGTAGCTACACCCACGGTGCTGTTAGGGAGGGAGTTCCTGGATTTTGTCCCTGTGGTGTAGGTACACCCACGGTGCTGTTAGGGAGTTCCAGGATTTTGTCCGTGTGGTGTAGGTACACGCAAGGCGCTGTTAGGGAGGGCGTTCCAGGATTTTGTCCGTGTGGTGTAGGTACACCCACTGCGCTGTTAGGGAGGGAGTTCCAGGATTTTGTCCGTGTGGTGCAAGTACAACCACGGCGCTGTTAGGGAGGGAGATCCAGGATTTTGTCCCTGTGGTGTAGGTACACCCTCAGTGCTGTTAGGGAGGGAGTTCCATGATTTTGTCCCCTGTGGTGTAGGTACACCCACGGCGCTGTTAGGGAGGGAGTTCCAGGATTTTGTCCCTGTGGTGTAGGTACACCCACGGTGCTGTAAGGGAGTTCCAGGATTTTGTCCATGTGGTGTAGGTACACGCAAGGCGTTGTTAGGGAGGGAGTTCCAGGATTTTGTCCGTGTGGTGTAGGTACACCCACAGCACTGTTAGGGTGGGAGTTCCAGGATTTTTTCCCTGTAGTGTAGGTACAACCACAGCGCTGTTAGCTGGGAGTTCCAGGATACTGTCCCTGTGGTGTAGGTAAAGCACGGCGCTGTTAGGGAGGGAGTTCCAGGATTTTGTCCGTGTGGTGTAGGTACACCCACGGCTTTGTTAGGGTGGGAGTTCCAGGAATTTGTCCGTGTGGTGTAGGATCACCCACGCCACCGTTAGGGAGGGAGTTCCTGGATTTTGTCCTTGTGGTGTAGGTACACCCACACCGCTGTTAGGGAGGGAGTTCCAGGATTTTGTCCGTGTGGTGTAGGTACAACCACAGCGCTGTTAGGGAGGGAGTTCCAGGATTTTGTCCGTGTGGTGTAGGTACACCCACGGCTCTGTTAGGGAGGGAGTTCCAGGATTTTGTCCTGTGTGGTGTAGGTACACGCAAGGCGTTGTTAGGGAGGGAGTTCCAGGATTTTGTCCGTGTGGTGTAGGTACACCCACGGCACTGTTAGGGAGGGAGTTCCAGGATTTTGTCCGTGTGGTGTAGGTACACACACGCCACTGTTAGAGAGGGAGTTCCAGGATTTTGTCCGTGTGGTGTAGGTACAACCACGGCGCCGTTAGGGTGGGAGTTCCAGGATTTTGTCCCGTGTGGTGTAGGTACACCCACGGTGCTCTTAGGGAGAGAGTTCCAGGATTTTGTCCGTGTGGTGTAGGTACACCCACGGCACTGTAAGGGAGGTAGTTCCAGGATTTTGTCCCTGTGGTGTAGGTACACCCACGGCGCTGTTCGGGAGGGAGATCCAGGAATTTGTCCATGTGGTGTAGGTACACCCACGGCGCTGTTAGGGAGGGAGTTCCAGGATTTTGTCCCTGTTGTGTAGGTACACCCATGGCGCTGTTAGGGAGGGAGTTCCAGGATGTTGTCTGTGTGGTGTAGGTACACCCACGGCGCTGTTAGGGAGGGAGTTCCAGGATTTTGTCCGTGTGGTGTAGGGGCACCCATGGCGCTGTTAGGGAGGGAGTTCCATGATTTTGTCTCCTGTGGTGTAGGTACACACACGGCGCTGTAAGGGAGGGAGTTCCAGGATTTTGTCCCTGTGGTGTAGGTACACCCACGGCGCTGTTAGGGAGGGAGTTCCAGGATTTTGTCCGTGTGCTCTAGGTTCACCTGCGGTGCTGTTAGGGAGGGAGTTCCAGGATTTTGTCCGTGTGGTGTAGGTACACCGACAGCGCTGTTAGGGAGGGAGTTCCAGGATTTTGTCCGTGTGGTGTAGGTACACCCACGGCGCTGTTAGGGAGTGAGTTCCAGGATTTTGTCCGTGTGGTGTTGGTACACCCACGGTGCTGTTAGGGAGGGAGTTCGAGGATTTTGTCCCTGTGGTGTAGGTACACCCATGGCGCTGTAAGGGAGGGAGTTCCAGGATGTTGTCTGTGTGGTGTAGGTACACCCACGGCGCTGTTAGGGAGGGAGTTCCAGGATTTTGTCGCTGTGGTGTAGGTACACCCACGGCGCAGTTAGGGAGGGAGTTCCTGGATTTTGTCGCGCGTAGTGTAGGTACACTCACGGTGCTGTTAGGGTGGGAGTTCCAGGATTTTGTCCGTGTGGTGTAGGTACACCCACGGTGCTGTTAGGGAGGGAGTTCCAGGATTTTGTCCCTGTGGTGTAGGTACTCCCACGGCGCTGTTAGGGAGGGAGTTCCATTATTTTGTCCGTGTGGTGTAGGTACACCCACGGTGCTGTTAGGGAGGGAGTTCCAGGATTTTGTCCGTGTGGTGTAGGTACACCCACGGCGCTGTTAGGGAGGGAGTTCCAGGATTTTGTCCGTGTGGTGTAGGTACACCCACGGCGCTGTTAGGGAGGGAGTTGCAGGATTTTGTCCCTGTGGTGTAGGTACACCCACGGCGCTGATAGGGAGGGAGTTCCAGGAATTTGTCTGTGTGGTGTCGGTACACCCACGGCACTGTTAGGGAGGGAGTTCCAGGATTTTGTCTGTGTGGTGTAGGTACACCTACGGCGCTGTTAGGGAGGGAGTTCCAGGATTTTGTCCCTGTGTTGTAGGTAAACCCACGGCGCTGTTAGGGAGGGAGTTCCAGGATATTGTCCGTGTGGTGTAGGCACACCCACAGCGCTGTTAGGGAGGTTGTTCGAGGATTTTGTCCCTGCGGTGTAGGTACACCCACGGCGCTGTTAGGGAGGGAGTTCCAGGATTTTGTCCCGTGTGGTGTAGGTACACCCACTGCGCTGTTAGGGAGGGAGTTCCAGGATTTTGTCCGTGTGGTGTAGGTACAACCACGGCACGGATAGTGTGGGAGTTCCAGGATTTTGTCCATGTCGGGTAGGTACACCCACGGTGCTGTTAGGGAGGGAGTTCCAGGATTTTGTCCATGTGGTGTAGGTACACCCACGGTGCTGTTAGGGAGGGACTTCCAGGATTTTGTCCGTGTGGTGTAGGTACACCCACGGCGCTGTTAGGGAGGGAGTTCCAGGATTTTGTCCCGTGTGGTGTTGGTACACCCACGGTGCTGTTAGGGAGGGAGTTCCAGGATTTTGTCCCTGTGGTGTAGGTACACCCACGGCGCTGTTAGGGAGGGAGTTCCAGTATTTTGTCCCTGTGGTGTAGATACACCCACGGCGCTGTTAGGGAGGGACTTCCATGATTTTGTCCCCTGTGGTGTAGGTACACCCACGGTGCTGTTAGGGAGGGACTTCCAGGATTTTGTCCCCTGTGGTGTAGGTACACCCACGGTGCTGTTAAGAAGGGATTTCCATGATTTTGTCCCTGTGGTGTAGGTACACCCACGGCGCTGTTAGGGAGGGAGTTCCAGTATTTTGTCCATGTGGTGTATGTACACCCACGGCGCTGTTCGGGAGGGATTTCCAGGATTTTGTCCGTGTGGTGTAGGTACACCCACGGCGCTGTTAGGGAGGGAGTTTCAGGTTTTTGTCCCTGTGGTGTAGATACACCCACGGTGCTGTGAGGAAGGGAGTTCCAGGATTTTGTCCCTGTGGTGTTGGTACACCCACGGCGCTGTTCGGGAGGGAGGTGCAGGATTTTGTCCCTGTGGTGTTGGTACATCAACGGCGCTGTTAGGGAGGGAGTTCCAGGATTTTGTCCATGAGGTGTAGGTACACCCATGGCGCAGTTACGGAGGGAGTTCCAGGATTTTGTCCATGTGGTGTAGGTACACCCACGGTGCTGTTAGGGAGGTTGTTCCAGGATTTTGTCCGTGTGGTGTAGGTACACCCACGGTGCTGTTAGGGAGGGAGTTCCAGGACTTTGTCCCTGTGGTGTAGGTACACCCGCGGTGCTGTTAGGGACTTCCAGGAATTTGTCCGTGCGGTGCAGGTACACCCACAGCGCTGTTAAGGAGGGAGTTCCAGGATTTAGTCCCTGTGGTGTAGGTACACCCACAGCGCTGTAAGGGAGGGAGTTCCAGGATTTTGTCCCTGTAGTGTAGGTACAACCACAGCGCTGTTAGTGAGGGAGTTCCAGGATATTGTCCCTGTGATGTAGGTACACCCATGGCACTGTTAGGGAGGGAGTTCCAGGATTTTGTCCGTTTGGTGTAGGTACACCCAAGGCACTGTTAGGGAGGGAGTTCCAGGATTTTGTCCGTGTGGTGTAGGTTCACCCACGGTGCTGTGAGGGAGGGAGTTCAAGGATTTTGCCCGTGTGGAGTAGGTACACCCACGGCGCTGTTAGGGAGGGAGTTCCAGGATTTTGTCCGTGTGGTGTAGGTACACCCACGGCACTGTTATGGAGGGAGTTCCAGGAATTTGTCCGTGTGGTGTAGGAACATCCACGCCACTGTTAGGGCGGGAGTTCCAGGATTTTGTCCGTGTGGTGTAAGTACACCCACGGCACTGTTAGGGAGGGAGTTCCAGGATTTGGTCCGTGTGGTGTAGGAACACCCACGCCACTGTTAGGGCGGGAGTTCCAGGATTTTGTCCGTGTGGTGTAAGTACACCCACGGCACTGTTAGGGAGGGAGTTCCAGGATTTTGTCCCTGTGGTGTAGGTACACCCACTGCGCTGTTAGGGAGGGAGTTCCAGGATTTTGTCCGTTTGGTGTAGGTACACCCACGGCGCTGTTGGGGAGGGAGTTCCAGGATTTTGTCCCGTGTGGTGTCGGTACACACATGGCGCTGTTAGCGAGGGAATTCCAGGATGTTGTCTGTGTGGTGTAGGTACACCCACAGCGCTGTTAGGGAGGGAGTTCCAGGATTTTGTCCCTGTGGTGTAGGTACACCCACGGCGCTGTAAGGGAGGGAGTTCCAGGATTTTGTCCATTTGGTGTAGGTACACCCACGGCGCTGTTAGGGAGGGAGTTCCAAGATTTTGTCCATGTGGTGTAGGTACACCGACAGCGCTGTTAGGGAGGGAGTTCCAGGATTTTGTCCGTGTGGTGTATGTACACCCACGGCGCTGTTAGGGAGGGAGTTCCAGGATTTTGTCCGTTTGGGGTAGATACACCCGCGGTGCTGTTAGGGAGGGAGTTCCAGGATTTTGTCCGTGTGTTGTAGGTACATCCACAGCGCTGTTAGGGTGGGAGTTCCAGGATTTTGTCCCGTGTAATGTAGGTACACTCACAGTGCTGTTAGGGAGGGAGTTCCAGGATTTTGTCCGTGTGGTGTAGGTACACCCACGGTGCTGTTAGGGAGGGAGTTCCAGGATTTTGTCCGTGTGGTGTAGGTACACCCACGGTGCTGTTAGGGAGGGAGTTCCAGGATTTTGTCCCTGTGGTGTAGGTACACCCAGAGCGCTGTTAGGGAGGGAGTTCCAGGATATTGCCCGTGTGGTGTAGGTACACCCACGGCGCTGTAGGGAGGGAGTTCCAGGATTTTGTCCGTGTGGTGTAGGTACACCCATGGTGCTGTTAGGCAGGGAGTTCCAGGATTTTGTCCGTGTGGTGTAGGTACACCCACGGCGCTGTTAGGGAGGGAGTTCCAGGATTTTGTCCGTGTGGTGTAGGTACAACCACGGCGCCGTTAGGGTGGGAGTTCCAGGATTTTGTCCCCTGTCATGTAGGTACACCCACGGCGATGTTAGGGAGGGAGTTCCAGGATTTTGTCCACGTGGTGTAGGTACACCCACGGTGCTGTTTGGGAGGGACTTCCACGATTTTGTCCGTGTGGTGTAGGTACACCCACGGCGCTGTTAGGGAGGGAGTTCCAGGATTTAGTCCATGTGGTGTAGGTACACTCACGGTGCTGTTAGGGAGGGAGTTCCGGGATTTTGTCACGTGTGGTGTAGGTACACCCACAGTGCTGTTAGGGAGGGAGTTCCAGGATTTTGTCCCGTGTGGTGTAGGTACACCCACAGTGCTGTTAGGGAGGGAGTTCCAGGATTTTGTCCCTGTGGTGTAGGAACAACCACGGCGCTGTTAGGGAGGGAGTTCCAGGATTTTGTCCCGTGTGGTGTAGGTACACCCACAGTGCTGTTAGGGAGGGAGTTCCAGGATTTTGTCCGTGTGGTGTAGGTACACCCACGGCGCTGTTAGGGAGGGAGTTCCAGGATTTTGTCCGTGTGGTGTAGGTACACCCACAGCGCCATTAGTGAGGGAGTTCCAGGATTTTGTCCGTGTGGTGTAGGTACACCCACGGCGCTGTTAGGGAGGGAGTTCCAGGATTTTGTCCGTGTGGTGTAGGTACACCCACTGCACTGTTAGGGAGGGAGTTCCTGGATTTTGTCCCTTGTCGTGTAGGTACACCCACGGTGCTGTTAGGGAGGGAGTTCCATGATTTTGTCCGTGTGGTGTAGGTACACCCACGGCGCTGTTAGGGAGGGAGTTCCAGGATTTTGTCCCTGTGGTGTAGCTACACCCACGGTGCTGTTAGGGAGGGAGTTCCTGGATTTTGTCCCTGTGGTGTAGGTACACCCACGGTGCTGTTAGGGAGTTCCAGGATTTTGTCCGTGTGGTGTAGGTACACGCAAGGCGCTGTTAGGGAGGGCGTTCCAGGATTTTGTCCGTGTGGTGTAGGTACACCCACGGCGCTGTTCGGGAGGGAGTTCCAGGATTTTGTCCGTGTGGTGTAGGTACACCCACGGCTTTGTTAGGGAGGGAGTTCCAGGAATTTGTGCGTGTGGTGTAGGAACACCCACGCCACTGTTAGGGAGGGAGTTCCAGGATTATGTCCGTGTGGTGTAGGTACACCCATGCCGCTGTTAGGGAGGGAGTTCCAGGATTTTGTCCGTGTGGTTTAGGCACACCCACGGCACTGTTAGGGAGGGAGTTCCAGGATTTTGTCCGTGTGGTGTAGGTACACCCACTCCACTGTTAGGGAGGGTGTTCCAGGATTTTTGCGTGTGGTGTAGGAACACCCAGAGCGATGTTAGTGAGGGAGTTCCAGGATTTTGTCCGTGTGGTGTAGGTACACCCACGGCACTGTAAGGGAGGTAGTTCCAGGATTTTGTCCCTGTGGTGTAGGTACACCCCGGCGCTGTTAGGGAGGGAGATCCAGGAATTTGTCCATGTGGTGTAGGTACACCCACGGCGCTGTTAGGGAGGGACTTCCAGGATTTTGTCCCAGTGGTGTAGGTACACCCACGGCGCTGTTAGGGAGGGAGTTCCAGGATTTTGTCCCCGTGTGGTGTAGGTACACCCACGGCGCTGTTAGGGAGGGACTTCCAGGATTTTGTCCCTGTGGTGTAGGTACACCCACGGCGCTGTTAGGGAGGGAGTTCCAGGATTTTGTCCGTTTGGTGTAGGTACACCCACGGCGCTGTTAGGGAGGGAGTTCCAAGATTTTGTCCCTGTGGTGTAGGTACTCCCACGGCGCTGTTAGGGAGGGAGTTCCAGGATTTTGTCTGTGTGGTGTCGGTACACCCACGGCGCTGTTAGGGAGGGAGTTCCAGGATTTTGTCCATGTGTTGTAGGTACACCCACGGCACTGTTAGGGAGGGAGTTCCAGTATTTTGTCCCTGTGGTGTAGGTACACCCACAGCGCTGTTAGGGAGGGAGTTCCAGGATTTTGTCCCTGTGGTGTAGGTACACCCACGGCGCAGTTTGCGAGGGAGTACCAGGATTTTGTCCCGTGTAATGTAGGTACACTCACAGTGCTGTTAGGGAGGGAGTTCCAGGATTTTGCCCGTGTAATGTAGGTACACTCACAGTGCTGTTAGGGAGGGAGTTCCAGGAGTTTGTCCCTGTGGTGTAGGTACACCCACGGTGCTGTTAGAGAGGGAGTTCCAGGGTTTTGTCCCTGTGGTGTAGGTACACCCACGGCGCTGTTAGGGAGGGAGTTCCAGGATTTTGTCCGTGTGGTGTAGGTACACCCATGGTGCTGTTTGGGAGGGAGTTCCAGGATTTTGTCCGTGTGGTGTAGGTACACCCACGGCGCTGTTAGGGAGGGAGTTCCAGGAATTTGTCTGTGTGGTGTAGGTACACCCACGGTGCTGTTAGGGAGGGAGTTCCAGGATTTTGTCTGTGATGTGTAGGTACACCCACGGCGCTGTTAGGGAGGGAGTTCCAGGATTTTGTCCGTGTGGTGTAGGTACACCCACGGCGATTTTAAGGGAGGTAGTTCCAGGATATTGTCCGTGTGTTGTAGGTACACCCACGGCGCTGTTAGGGAGGGAGTTCCAGGATTTTGTCCGTTTGGTGTAGGTACACCCACGGCGCAGTTGGGGAGGGAGTTCCAGGATTTAGTCCCGTGTGGTGTAGGTACACCCACGGCGCTGTTAGGGAGGGAGTTCCAGGATTTTGTCCGTTTGGTGTAGGTACACCCACGGCGCAGTTGGGGAGGGAGTTCCAGGATTTAGTCCCGTGTGGTGTAGGTACACCCACGGCGCTGTTAGGGAGGGAGTTCCAGGATTTTGTCCCGTGTGGTGTAGGTACACACAAAGCGCTGTTAGGGAGGGAGTTCCTGGATTTTGTCTGTGTGGTGTAGGTACACCCACGGTGCTGTTAGGGAGGGAGTTCCAGGATTTTGTCCGTGTGGTGTAGGTACACCCACAGCGCTGTTAGGGAGGGAGCTCCAGGATTTTGTCCGTGTGGTGTAGGTACACCCTCGGTGCTGTTAGGGAGGGAGTTCCAGGATTTTGTCCATGTGGTGTAGGTACACCCATGGCGCTGTTAGGGAGGGACTTCCAGGATTTTGTCCCTGTGGTGTAGGTACACCCATGCTGCTGTTAGGGAGGGACATCCAGGATTTTGTCCGTGTGGTGTAGGTACACCCACGGCGCTGTTTTGGAGGGAGTTCCAGGATTTTGTCCCTGTGGTGTAGGTACACCCACAGTGCTGTTAGGGAGGGAGTTCCAGGATTTTGTCCGTGAGGTGTAGGTACACCCACGGTGCTGTTAGGGAGGGAGTTGCAGGATTTTTTCCGTGTGTTGTAGGTACACCCACGGTACTGTTAGGGAGGGACTTCCAGGATTTTGTCCGTGTGGTGTAGGTACATCCATGGTGCTGTTATGGAGGGAGTTCCAGGATTTTGTCCCTGTGGTGTAGGTACTCCCACGGTGCTCTTAGGGAGGAACTTCCAGGATTTTGTCCGTGTGGTGTAGGTACAACCGCGGCGCCGTTAGGGAGGGAGTTCCAGGATTTTGTCCCGTGTGGTGTAGGTACAACCACGGCGCTGTTAGGGAGGGAGTTCCAGGAATTTGTCCCGTGTGGTGTAGGTACACCCACAGCGCAGATAGGGAGGGAGTTCCAGGATTTTGTCCGTGTGGTGTAGGTACACCCACGGCGCTGTTAGAGAGGGAGTTCCAGGATTTTGTCCGTGTGGTGTAGGTACACCCACGGCGCTGTTAGAGAGGGAGTTCCAGGATTTTGTCCGTGTGTTGTAGGTACACCCACAGCGCTGTTAGGGAGGGAGTTCCAGGATTTTGTCCGTGTGGTGTAGGTACACCCACGGCGCTGTTAGAGAGGGAGTTCCAGGATTTTGTCCGTGTGGTGTAGGTACACCCACGGCGCTGTTAGGGAGGGAGTTCCAGGATTTTGTCCGTGTGGTGTAGGTACACCCACGGCGCTGTTAGGGAGGGAGTTCCAGGATTTTGTCCCTGTGGTGTATGTACACCCATAGCGCTGTTAGGGAGGGAGTTCCTGGATTTTGTCCGTGTGGTGTAGGTACAACCATGGCGCCGTTAGGGTGGGAGTTCCCGGATTTTGTCCGTGCGGTGTAGGTACACCCACTGCGCTGTTAGGGAGGGCGTTCCAGGATTTTGTCCCCTGTCGTGTAGGTACACCCACGGTGCTGTTAGGGAGGGAGTTCCATGATTTTGTCCCCTGTGGTGTAGGTACACCCACGGTGCTGTTAGGGAGGGAGTTCCAGGATTTTGTCCCTGTGGTGTAGGCACACCCACGGTGCTGTTAGGGAGTTCCAGGATTTTGTCCGTGTGGTGTAGGTACACCCACAGCGCTGTTAAGGAGGGTATGCCAGGATTTAGTCCCTGTGGTGTAGGTACACCCATAGCGCTGTTAGGGAGGGAGTTCCAGGATTTTTTCCCTGTAGTGTAGGTACAACCACAGCACTGTTAGGGAGGGAGTTCCAGGATTTTGTCCCTGTGGTGTAGGCACACCCACGGTGCTGTTAGGGAGTTCCAGGATTTTGTCCGTGTGGTGTAGGTACACCCACGGTGCTGTTAGGGAGGGAGTTCCAGGATACTGTCCCTGTGGTGTAGGTACACCCACGGCGCTGTTAGGGAGGTAGTTCCAGGATTTTGTCTGTGTGGTGTAGGTACACCCACGGCTTTGTTAGGGAGGGAGTTCCAGGAATTTGTGCGTGTGGTGTAGGAACATCCACGCCACTAATAGGGAGGGAGTTCCAGGATTTTGTCCGTGTGGTGTAGGTACACCCACGCCGCTGTTAGGGAGGGAGTTCCAGGATTTTGTCCGTGTGGTGTAGGCACACCCACGGCACTGTTAGGGAGGGAGTTCCAGGATTTTGTCCGTGTGGTGTAGGTACACCCACTCCACTGTTAGGGAGGGAGTCCAGGATTTTTTCGTGTGGTGTAGGTACACCCAGAGCGATGTTAGTGAGGGAGTTCCAGAATTTTGTCCGTGTGGTGTAGGTACACCCACGGCACTGTAAGGGAGGTAGTTCCAGGATTTTGTCCCTGTGGTGTAGGTACACCCACGGCGCTGTTAGGGAGGGAAATCCAGGAATTTGTCCATGTGGTGTAGGTACACCCACGGCGCTGATAGGGAGGGACTTCCAGGATTTTGTCCCTGTGGTGTAGGTACACCCACGGCGCTGTTAGGGAGGGAGTTCCAGGATTTTGTCCCTGTGGTGTAGGTACACCCACGGCGCTGTTAGGGAGGGAGTTCCAGGATTTTGTCCCTGTGGTGTAGGTACACCCACGGCGCTGTAAGGGAGGGAGTTCCAGGATTTTGTCCGTTTGGTGTAGGTACACCCACGGCGCTGTTAGGGAGGGAGTTCCAAGATTTTGTCCGTGTGGTGTAGGTACACCCATGGCGCTGTTAGGGAGGGAGTTCCAGGATTTTGTCTGTGTGGTGTAGGTTCACCGACAGCGCTGTTAGGGAGGGAGTTCCAGGATTTTGTCCCTGTGGTGTAGGTACACCCACGGCGCTGTTAGGGAGGGAGTTCCAGGATTTTGTCCCTGTGGTGTATGTACACCCACGGCGCTGTTAGGGAGGGAGTTCCAGGATTTTGTCCGTTTGGGGTAGATACACCCGCGGTGCTGTTAGGGAGGGACTTCCAGGATTTTGTCCGTGTGTTGTAGGTACACCCACAGCGCTGTTAGGGAGGGAGTTCCAGGATTTTGTCCCTGTGGTGTAGGTACACCCACAGCGCAGTTAGGGAGGGAGTACCAGGATTTTGTCCCGTGTAATGTAAGTACACTCACAGTGCTGTTAGGGAGGGAGTTCCAGGATTTTGTCCGTGTGGTGTAGGTACACCCACGGTGCTGTTAGGGAGGGAGTTCCAGGATTTTGTCCCTGTGGTGTAGTTACTCCCACGGCGCTGTTAGGGAGGGAGTTCCAGGATTTTGTCCATGTGGTGTAGGTACAACCACGGCGCCATTAGGGTGGGTGTTCCAGGATTTTGTCCATGTCGGGTAGGTACACCCATGGTGCTGTTAGGGAGGTAGTTCCAGGATTTTGTCCATGTGGTGTAGGTACACCCACGGTGCTGTTAGGGAGGGAGTTCTAGGATTTTGTCCGTGTGGTGTAGGTCCACCCACGGCGCTGTTAGGGAGGGAGTTCCAGGATGTTGTCCCTGTGGTGTAGATACACCCACGGTGCTGTGAGGGAGGGAGTTCCATGATTTTGTCCCCTGGGGTGTAGGTATACCCACGGTGCTTTTAGGGAGGGACTTCCAGGATTTTGTCCCCTGTGGTGTAGGTACACCCACGGTGCTGTTAAGGAGGGATTTCCAGGATTTTGTCCCTGTGGTGTAGGTACACCCACGGCGCTGTAAGGGAGGGAGTTCCAGGATTTTGTCCATGTGGTGTAAGTACACCCACGGCACTGTTCGGGAGGGATTTCAAGGATTTTGTCCGTGTGGTGTAGGTACACCCACGGCGCTGTTAGGGAGGGAGTTCCAGGTTTTTGTCCCTGTGGTGTAGATACACCCACGGTGCTGTGAGGGAGGGAGTTCCAGGATTTTGTCCCTGTGGTGTCGGTGCACCCACGGCGCTGTTCGGGAGGGAGGTGCAGGATATTGTCCCTGTGGTGTTGGTACACCCATGGCGCAGTTAGGGAGGGAGTTCCAGGATTTTGTCCATGTGGTGTAGGTACACCCACGGTGCTGTTAGGGAGGGAGTTCCAGGATTTTGTCCGTGTGGTGTAGGTACACCCACGGTGCTGTTAGGGAGCGACTTCCAGGATTTTGTCCGTGTGGTGTAGGTACACCCACGGTGCTGTTAGGGAGGGAGTTCCAGGATTTTGTCGCTGTGTTGTAGGTACACCCACGGTGCTGTTAGGGATGGACTTCCAGGATTTTGTCCCCTGTGGTGTAGGTACACCCACGGTGCTGTTAGGGAGGGAGTTGCAGGATTTTGTCCGTGCGGTGTAGGTACACGCACGGCGCTGTTAGGGAGGGAGTTCCAGGATTTTGTCCGTGTGGTGTAGGTACACCCACAGCGCTGTTAAGGAGGGAGTTCCAGGATTTAGTCCCGGTGGTGTAGGTACACCCGCAGCTCTGTTAGGGAGGGAGTTCCAGGATTTTGTCCCTTTGGTGTAGGTACAACCACAGCGCTGTTAGGTTGGGAGTTCCAGGATATTGTCCCTGTGGTGTAGGTACACCCACGGCACTGTTAGGGAGGGAGTTCCAGGATTATGTCCGTGTGGTGTAGGTACACCCACGGCACTGTTAGGGAGGGAGTTCCAGGATTTTGTCCGTGTGGTGTAGGTACACCCACGGTGCTGTTAGGGAGGGAGTTCCAGGATTTTGCCCGTGTGGAGTAGGTACACCCACGCCACTGTTAGGGAGGGAGTTCCAGGATTTTGTCCGCGTGGTGTAGGTACACCCACGCCGCTGTTAGGGAGGGAGTTCCAGGATTTTGTGCGTGTGTTGTAGGTACACCCACGGCACTGTTATGGAGGGAGTTCCAGGACTTTGTCCGTGAGGTGTAGGAACACCCACGCCACTGTTAGGGCGGGAGTTCCAGGATTTTGTCCGTGTGGTGTAGGTACTCCCACGGCACTGTTAGGGAGGGAGTTCCAGGATTTTGTCCCTGTGGTGTAGGTACACCCACGGCGCTGTTAGGGAGGGAGTTCCAGGATTTTGTCCCTGTGGTGTAGGTACTCCCACGGCGCTGTTAGGGAGGGAGTTCCAGGATTTTGTCCGTTTGGTGTAGGTACACCCACGGCGCTGTTAGAGAGGGAGTTCCAGGATTTTGTCCCTGTGGTGTAGGAGCACCCACAGCGCTGTTAGGGAGGGAGTTCCAGGATTTTCTCCCTGTGGTGTATGTACACCCACAGTGCTGTTAGGGAGGGAGTTCGAGGATTTTGTCCCGTGTGGTGTAGGTACACCCAAAGCGCTGTTAGGGAGGGAGTTCCAGGATTTTGTCCGTTTGGTGTAGGTACACCCACGGCGCTGTTAGGGAGGGAGATCCAGGATTTTGTCCGTGTGGTGTAGGTACACCCACAGCGCTGTTAGGGAGGGAGTTCCAGGATTTTGTCCAGGTGGTGTAGGTACACCCACGGCGCTATTAGGGAGGGAGTTCCAGGATTTTGTCCGTGTTCGGTAGGTACACCCACGGCGCTGTTAGGGTTGGACTTCCAGGATTTTGTCCCTGTGGTGTAGGTACACCCATGGCGCTGTTAGGGAGGGACATCCAGGATTTTGTCTGTGTGGTGTAGGTACACCCACGGCGCTGTTAGGGAGGGAGTTCCAGGATTTTGTCCCTGTGGTGTAGGTACACCCACGGCGCTGTTAGGGAGGGAGTTCCAGGATTTTGTCCCTGTGGTGTAGGTACACCCACAGTGCTGTTAGGGAGGGAGTTCCAGGATTTTGTCCGTGAGGTGTAGGTACACCCACGGTGCTGTTAGGGAGGGAGTTGCAGGATTTTTTCCGCGTGTTGCAGGTACACCCACGGTGCTGTTAGGGAGGGACTTCCAGGATTTTGTCCGTGTGGTGTAGGTACACCCACGGCGCTGTTAGGGAGGGAGTTCCAGGATTTTGTCTGTGTGGTGTAGGTACACCCACAGCGCTGTTAGGGAGGGAGTTCCAGGATTTTGTCGATGTGGTGTAGGTACACCCACGGTGCTGTTAGGGAGGGAGTTCCTGGATTTTGTCCGTGTGGTGTAGATACACCCACGGTGCTGTTAGGGAGGAACTTCCAGGATTTTGTCCGGATGGTGCAGGTACACCCACGGCGCTGTTAGGGAGGGAGTTCCAGGAATTTGTCCGTGTGGTGTAGGTACACCCACAGTGCTGTTAGGAAGGGAGTTCCAGGATTTTGTCCCGTGTGGTGTAGGTACAACCACGGCGCCGTTAGGGAGGGAGTTCCAGGAATTTGTCCCGTGTGGTGTAGGTACACCCACAGCACAGATAGGGAGGGAGTTCCAGGATTTTGTCCGTGTGGTGTCGGTACTCCCACGGTGCTGTTAGGGAGGGTGTTCCAGGATTTTGTCCGTGTGTTGTAGGTACACCCACGGCGCTGTTAGAGAGGGAGTTCCAGGATTTTGTCCGTGTGGTGTAGGTACACCCACAGCGCTGTTAGGGAGGGAGTTCCAGGATTTTGTCCGTGTGGTGTAGGTACACCCACGGCGCTGTTAGGGAGGGAGTTCCAGGATTTTGTCTGTGTGGTGTAGGTACACCCACAGCGCTGTTAGGGAGGGAGTTCCAGGATTTTGTCCGTGTGGTGTAGGTACACCCACGGCGCTGTTAGGGAGGGAGTTCCAGGATTTTGTCCCTGTGGTGTAGATACACCCACGGTGCTGTTAGGGAGGGAGTTCCAGGATTTTGTCCCGTGTGGTGTAGGTACATCCACGGCGCTGTTAGGGAGGGAGTTCCAGGATTTTGTCCCAGTGGTGTATGTACACCCATAGCGCTGTTAGGGAGGGAGTTCCTGGATTTTGTCCGTGTGGTTTAGGTACAACCACGGCGCCGTTAGGGTGGGAGTTTCCGGATTTTGTCCGTGCGGTGTAGGTACACCCACAGCGCTGTAAGGGAGGGAGTTCCAGGATTTTGTCCGTGTGGTGTAGGTACACCCACTGCGCTGTTAGGGAGGGAGTTCCAGGATTTTGTCCGTGTGGTGTAGGTACACTCACGGCACTGTTAGGGAGGGAGTTCCAGGATTTTGTCCCCTGTCGTGTAGGTACACCCACGGTGCTGTTAGGGAGGGAGTTCCAGGATTTTGTCCGTGTGGTGTAGGTACACCCACGGCGCTGTTAGGGAGGGAGTTCCAGGATTTTGTCCCTGTGGTGTAGATACACCCACGGTGCTGTTAGGGAGGGAGTTCCAGGATTTTGTCCGTGTGGTGTAGGTACACCCACGGCGCTGTTAGGGAGGGAGTTCCAGGATTTTGTCCGTGTGGTGTAGGTACACCCACAGTGCTGTTAGGGAGGGACCTCCAGGATTTTGTCCGAGTGGTGTAGGTACACCCATGGCGCTGGTTGGGAGGGAGTTCCAGGATTTTGTCCATGTGGTGTAGGTACACCCACGGTGCTGTTAGGGAGGGACATCCAGGATTTTGTCCGTGTGGTGTGGGTACACGCACGGCGCTGTTAGGGAGGGAGTACCAGGATTTTGTCCGTGTGGTGTAGGCACACCCACGGCGCTGTTAGGGTGGGAGTTCCAGGATTTTGTCCCGTGTGGTGTAGGTACACCCACGGTGCTGTTTGGTAGAGAGTTCCAGGATTTTGTCCGTGTCGGTTAGGTACACCCACGGTGCTGTTAGGGAGGGAGTTCCAGGATTTTGTCCGTGTGGTGTAGGTACACCCACAGCGATGTTAGTGAGGGAGTTCCAGGATTTTGTCCGTGTGGTGTAGGTACACCCACGGCACTGTAAGGGAGGGAGTTCCAGGATTTTGTCCCTGTGGTGTAGGTACACCCACGGCGCTGTTTGGGGGGGAGTTCCAGGATTTTGTCCCTGTGGTGAAAGTACACCCACGGCTTTGTTAGGGAGGGAGGTCCAGGAATTTGTCCATGTGGTGTAGGTACACCCACGGCGCTGTTAGGGAGGGAGTTCCAGGATTTTGCCCGTGCGGTGTAGGTACACCCACGGCGCTGTAAGGGAGGGAGTTCCAGGATTTTGTCCGTGTGGTGTAGGTACACCCACGGCGCTGTTAGGGAGGGAGTTCCAAGATTTTGTCCGTGTGGTGTAGGTACACCCACAGCGCTGTAAGGAGGGATTTCCAGGATTTTGTCTGTGTGGTGTAGGTACACCCACTGCGCTGTTAGGGAGGGAGTTCCAGGATTTTGTCCGTGTGGTCTAGGTTCACCCGCGGTGCTGTTAGGGTGGGAGTTCCCGGATTTTGTCCATGTGGTGTAGGTACACCGACACTGCTGTTAGGGAGGGAGTTCCAGGATTTTGTCCCGTGTGGTGTAGGTACACCCACGGTGCTGTTAGGGAGGGAGTTCCAGGATTTTGTCCGTGTGGTGTAGGTACACCCACTGCGCTGTTAGGGAGGGAGTTCCAGGATTTTGTCCCTGTGGTGTAGGTACACCCATGGCGCTGTTAGGGAGGGAGTTCCAGGATTTTGTCCCGTGTAGTGTAGGTACACCCACGGCGCTGTTAGGGAGGGAGTTCCAGGATTTTGTCCGTGTGGTGTAGGTACACCCACGGTGCTGTTAGGGAGGGAGTTCCAGGATTTTGTCCGTGTGGTGTAGGTACACCCACGGTGCTGTTAGGGAGGGAGTTCCAGGATTTTGTCCCTGTGGTGTAGGTACACCCACGGCGCTGTTAGGGAGGGAGTTCCAGGATTTTGTCCGTGTGGTGTAGGTACACCCACGGCGCTGTAAGGGAGGGAGTTCCAGGATTTTATCCCTGTGGTGTAGATACACCCACGGCGCTGTTAGGGAGGGAGTTCCAGGATTTTGTCCCCTGTGGTGTAGGTACACCCACGGTGCTGTTAGGGAGGGACTTTCAGGATTTTGTCCCCTGTGGTGTAGGTACACACACAGCGCTGTTAAGGAGGTATTTCCAGGATTTTGTCCGTGTGGTGTAGGTACACCCACGGCGCTGTTAGGGAGGGCGTTCCAGTATTTTGTCCATGTGGTGTAAGTACACCCACGGCGCTGTTCGGGAGGGATTTCCAGGATTTTGTCCGTGTGGTGTAGGTACACCCACGGCGCTGTTAGGGAGGGAGTTCCAGGTTTTTGTCCCTGTGGTGTAGATACACCCACGGTGCTGTTAGGGAGGGAGTTCCAGGATTTTGTCCCTGTGGTGTCGGTACACCCACGGCGCTGTTCGGGAGGGAGGTGCAGGATTTTGTCCCTGTGGTGTTGGTACACCCACGGCGCTGTCAGGGAGGGAGTTCCGGGATTTTGTCCGTGTGGTGTAGGTACACCCACGGCGCTGTTAGGGAGGGCGTTCCAGGATTTTGTCCATGTGGTGTAAGTACACCCACGGCGCTGTTCGGGAGGGATTTCCAGGATTTTGTCCGTGTGGTGTAGGTACACCCACGGCGCTGTTAGGGAGGGAGTTCCAGGATTTTGTCCGTGTGGTGTAGGTACACCCACAGCGCTGTTAGGGAGGGAGTTCCAGGATTTTGTCCCTGTGGTGTATGTACACCCATAGCGCTGTTAGGGAGGGAGTTCCTGGATTTTGTCCGTGTGGTGTAGGTACAACCATGGCGCCGTTAGGGTGGGAGTTCCCGGATTTTGTCCGTGCGGTGTAGGTACACCCACTGCGCTGTTAGGGAGGGCGTTCCAGGATTTTGTCCGTGTGGTGTAGGTACACCCACGGTGCTGTTAGGGTGGGAGTTCCAGGATTTTGTCCCCTGTCGTGTAGGTACACCCACGGTGCTGTTAGGGAGGGAGTTCCATGATATTGTCCCCTGTGGTGTAGGTACACCCACGGTGCTGTTAGGGAGGGAGTTCCAGGATTTTGTCCCTGTGGTGTAGGTACACCCACGGTGCTGTTAGGGAGTTCCAGGATTTTGTCCGTTTGGTGTAGGTACACCCACAGCGCTGTTAAGGAGGGTATTCCAGGATTTAGTCCCTGTGGTGTAGGTACACCCATAGCGCTGTTAGGGAGGGAGTTCCAGGATTTTTTCCCTGTAGTGTAGGTACAACCACAGCGCTGTTAGGGAGGGAGTTCCAGGATTTTGTCCGTGTGGTGTAGGTACACCCACGGTGCTGTTAGGGAGGGAGTTCCAGGATTTTGTCCGTGTGGTGTAGGTACACCCACGGTGCTGTTAGGGAGGGAGTTCCAGGATACTGTCCCTGTGGTGTAGGTACACCCACGGCGCTGTTAGGGAGGTAGTTCCAGGATTTTGTCTGTGTGGTGTAGGTACACCCACGGCTTTGTTAGGGAGGGAGTTCCAGGAATTTGTGCGTGTGGTGTAGGAACATCCACGCCACTAATAGGGAGGGAGTTCCAGGATTTTGTCCGTGTGGTGTAGGTACACCCACGCCGCTGTTAGGGAGGGAGTTCCAGGATTTTGTCCGTGTGGTGTAGGCACACCCACGGCACTGTTAGGGAGGGAGTTCCAGGATTTTGTCCGTGTGGTGTAGGTACACCCACTCCACTGTTAGGGAGGGAGTCCAGGATTTTTTCGTGTGGTGTAGGTACACCCAGAGCGATGTTAGTGAGGGAGTTCCAGGATTTTGTCCGTGTGGTGTAGGTACACCCACGGCACTGTAAGGGAGGTAGTTCCAGGATTTTTTCCCTGTGGTGTAGGTACACCCACGGCGCTGTTAGGGAGGGAGATCCAGGAATTTGTCCATGTGGTGTAGGTACACCCACGGCGCTGTTAGGGAGGGAGATCCAGGATTTTGTCCGTGTGGTGTAGGTACACCCACGGCGCTGTTAGGGAGGGACTTCCAGGATTTTGTCCCTGTGGTGTAGGTACACCCACGGCGCTGTAAGGGAGGGAGTTCCAGGATTTTGTCCGTTTGGTGTAGGTACACCCACGGCGCTGTTAGGGAGGGAGTTCCAAGATTTTGTCCGTGTGGTGTAGGTACACCCATGGCGCTGTTAGGGAGGGAGTTCCAGGATTTTGTCTGTGTGGTGTAGGTTCACCGACAGCGCTGTTAGGGAGGGAGTTCCAGGAATTTGTCCCTGTGGTGTAGTTACTCCCACGGCGCTGTTAGGGAGGGAGTTCCAGGATTTTGTCCATGTGGTGTAGGTACACCCACAGCGCTGTTAGGGAGGGAGTTCCAGGATTTTGTCCGTGTGGTGTAGGTACACCCATGTTGCTGTTAGGGAGGGAGTTCCAGGATTTTGTCCGTGTGGTGTAGGTACACCCACGGCGCTGTTAGGGAGGGAGTTCCAGGAATTTGTCTCTGTGGTGTAGGTACACCCACGGCGCTTTTAAGGGAGGTAGTTCCAGGATATTGTCCGTGTGGTGTAGGCACACCCACAGCGCTGTTAGGGAGGGTGTTCGAGGATTTTGTCCCTGTGGTGTAGGTACACCCACGGCGCTGTTAGGGAGGGAGTTCCAGGATTTTGTCCAGTGTGGTGTAGGTACACCCACGGCGCTGTTAGGGAGGGAGTTCCAGGATTTTGTCCGTGTGGTGTAGGTACAACCACGGCGCCATTAGGGTGCGTGTTCCAGGATTTTGTCCATGTCGGGTAGGTACACCCATGGTGCTGTTAGGGAGGTAGTTCCAGGATTTTGTCCATGTGGTGTAGGTACACCCACGGTGCTGTTAGGGTGGGACTTCCAGGATTTTGTCCGTGTGGTGTAGGTACACCCACGGCGCAGTTAGGGAGGGAGTTCCAGGAATTTGTCCCTGTGGTGTAGGTACACCCACGGCGCTGTTAGGGAGGGAGTTCCAGGATGTTGTCCCTGTGGTGTAGATACACCCACGGTGCTGTGAGGGAGGGAGTTCCATGATTTTGTCCCCTGGGGTGTAGGTATACCCACGGTGCTGTTAGGGAGGGAGTTCCATGATTTTGTCCCCTGTGGTGTAGGTACACCCACGATGCTGTTAGGGAGGGAGTTCCAGGATTTTGTCCCTGTGGTGTAGGTACACCCACGGTGCTGTTAGGGAGTTCCAGGATTTTGTCCGTGTGGTGTAGGTACACCCACAGCGCTGTTAAGGAGGGTATTCCAGGATTTAGTCCCTGTGGTGTAGGTACACCCATAGCGCTGTTAGGGAGGGAGTTCCAGGATTTTTTCCCTGTAGTGTAGGTACAACCACAGCGCTGTTAGGGAGGGAGTTCCAGGATTTTGTCCGTGTGGTGTAGGTACACCCACGGTGCTGTTAGGGAGGGAGTTCCAGGATTTTGTCCGTGTGGTGTAGGTACACCCACGGTGCTGTTAGGGAGGGAGTTCCAGGATACTGTCCCTGTGGTGTAGGTACACCCACGGCGCTGTTAGGGAGGTAGTTCCAGGATTTTGTCTGTGTGGTGTAGGTACACCCACGGCTTTGTTAGGGAGGGAGTTCCAGGAATTTGTGCGTGTGGTGTAGGAACATCCACGCCACTAATAGGGAGGGAGTTCCAGGATTTTGTCCGTGTGGTGTAGGTACACCCACGCCGCTGTTAGGGAGGGAGTTCCAGGATTTTGTCCGTGTGGTGTAGGCACACCCACGGCACTGTTAGGGAGGGAGTTCCAGGATTTTGTCCGTGTGGTGTAGGTACACCCACTCCACTGTTAGGGAGGGAGTCCAGGATTTTTTCGTGTGGTGTAGGTACACCCAGAGCGATGTTAGTGAGGGAGTTCCAGGATTTTGTCCGTGTGGTTTAGGTACACCCACGGCACTGTAAGGGAGGTAGTTCCAGGATTTTTTCCCTGTGGTGTAGGTACACCCACGGCGCTGTTAGGGAGGGAGATCCAGGAATTTGTCCATGTGGTGTAGGTACACCCACGGCGCTGTTAGGGAGGGACTTCCAGGATTTTGTCCCTGTGGTGTAGGTACACCCACGGCGCTGTAAGGGAGGGAGTTCCAGGATTTTGTCCGTTTGGTGTAGGTACACCCACGGCGCTGTTAGGGAGGGAGTTCCAAGATTTTGTCCGTGTGGTGTAGGTACACCCATGGCGCTGTTAGGGAGGGAGTTCCAGGATTTTGTCTGTGTGGTGTAGCTTCACCGACAGCGCTGTTAGGGAGGGAGTTCCAGGAATTTGTCCCTGTGGTGTAGTTACTCCCACGGCGCTGTTAGGGAGGGAGTTCCAGGATTTTGTCCATGTGGTGTAGGTACACCCACAGCGCTGTTAGGGAGGGAGTTCCAGGATTTTGTCCGTGTGGTGTAGGTACACCCATGTTGCTGTTAGGGAGGGAGTTCCAGGATTTTGTCCGTGTGGTGTAGGTACACCCACGGCGCTGTTAGGGAGGGAGTTCCAGGAATTTGTCTGTGTGGTGTAGGTACACCCACGGCGCTTTTAAGGGAGGTAGTTCCAGGATATTGTCCGTGTGGTGTAGGCACACCCACAGCGCTGTTAGGGAGGGTGTTCGAGGATTTTGTCCCTGTGGTGTAGGTACACCCACGGCGCTGTTAGGGAGGGAGTTCCAGGATTTTGTCCAGTGTGGTGTAGGTACACCCACGGCGCTGTTAGGGAGGGAGTTCCAGGATTTTGTCCGTGTGGTGTAGGTACAACCACGGCGCCATTAGGGTGCGTGTTCCAGGATTTTGTCCATGTCGGGTAGGTACACCCATGGTGCTGTTAGGGAGGTAGTTCCAGGATTTTGTCCATGTGGTGTAGGTACACCCACGGTGCTGTTAGGGTGGGACTTCCAGTATTTTGTCCGTGTGGTGTAGGTACACCCACGGCGCTGTTAGGGAGGGAGTTCCAGGAATTTGTCCCTGTGGTGTAGGTACACCCACGGCGCTGTTAGGGAGGGAGTTCCAGGATGTTGTCCCTGTGGTGTAGATACACCCACGGTGCTGTGAGGGAGGGAGTTCCATGATTTTGTCCCCTGGGGTGTAGGTATACCCACGGTGCTTTTAGGGAGGGACTTCCAGGATTTTGTCCCCTGTGGTGTAGGTACACCCACGGTGCTGTAAAGGAGGGATTTCCAGGATTTTGTCCCTGTGGTGTAGGTACACCCACGGCGCTGTAAGGGAGGGAGTTCCAGGATTTTGTCCATGTGGTGTAAGTACACCCACGGCACTGTTCGGGAGGGATTTCAAGGATTTTGTCCGTGTGGTGTAGGTACACCCACGGCGCAGTTAGGGAGGGAGTTCCAGGTTTTTGTCCCTGTGGTGTAGATACACCCACGGTGCTGTTAGGGAGGGAGTTCCAGGATTTTGTCCCTGTGGTGTCGGTGCACCCACGGCGCTGTTCGGGAGGGAGGTGCAGGATATTGTCCCTGTGGTGTTGGTACACCCATGGCGCAGTTAGGGAGGGAGTTCCAGGATTTTGTCCATGTGGTGTAGGTACACCCACGGTGCTGTTAGGGAGGGAGTTCCAGGATTTTGTCCGTGTGGTGTAGGTACAACCACGGTGCTGTTAGGGAGCGACTTCCAGGATTTTGTCCGTGTGGTGTAGGTACACCCACGGTGCTATTAGGGAGGGAGTTCCAGGATTTTGTCGCTGTGTTGTAGGTACACCCACGGTGCTGTTAGGGATGGACTTCCAGGATTTTGTCCCCTGTGGTGTAGGTACACCCACGGTGCTGTTAGGGAGGGAGTTGCAGGATTTTGTCCGTGCGGTGTAGGTACACGCACGGCGCTGTTAGGGAGGGAGTTCCAGGATTTTGTCCGTGTGGTGTAGGTACACCCACAGCGCTGTTAAGGAGGGAGTTCCAGGATTTAGTCCCGGTGGTGTAGGTACACCCACAGCTCTGTTAGGGAGGGAGTTCCAGGATTTTGTCCCTTTGGTGTAGGTACAACCACAGCGCTGTTAGGTTGGGAGTTCCAGGATATTGTCCCTGTGGTGTAGGTACACCCACGGCACTGTTAGGGAGGGTGTTCCAGGATTATGTCCGTGTGGTGTAGGTACACCCACGGCACTGTTAGGGAGGGAGTTCCAGGATTTTGTCCGTGTGGTGTAGGTACACCCACGGTGCTGTTAGGGAGGGAGTTCCAGGATTTTGCCCGTGTGGAGTAGGTACACCCACGGTGCTGTTAGGGAGGGAGTTCCAGGATTTTGTCCGTGTCGTGTTGGAACACCCACGCCACTGTTAGGGAGGGAGTTCCAGGATTTTGTCCGCGTGGTGTAGGTACACCCACGCCGCTGTTAGGGAGGGAGTTCCAGGATTTTGTGCGTGTGTTGTAGGTACACCCACGGCACTGTTATGGAGGGAGTTCCAGGATTTTGTCCGTGAGGTGTAGGAACACCCACGCCACTGTTAGGGCGGTAGTTCCAGGATTTTGTCCGTGTGGTGTAGGTACTCCCACGGCACTGTTAGTGAGGGAGTTCCAGGATTTTGTCCCTGTGGTGTAGGTACACCCACGGCGCTGTTAGGGAGGGAGTTCCAGGATTTTGTCCCTGTGGTGTAGGTACTCCCACGGCGCTGTTAGGGAGGGAGTTCCAGGATTTTGTCCGTTTGGTGTAGGTACACCCACGGCGCTGTTAGAGAGGGAGTTCCAGGATTTTGTCCCTGTGGTGTAGGTACACCCACGGCGCTGTTAGAGAGGGAGTTCCAGGATTTTGTCCCTGTGGTGTAGGTGCACCACAGCGCTGTTAGGGAGGGAGTTCCAGGATTTTTTCGTGTGGTGTAGGTACACCCAGAGCGATGTTAGTGAGGGAATTCCAGGATTTTGTCCGTGTGGTGTAGGTACACCCACGGCACTGTAAGGGAGGTAGTTCCAGGATTTTGTCCCTGTGGTGTAGGTACACCCACGGCGCTGTTAGGGAGGGAGATCCAGGAATTTGTCCATGTGGTGTAGGTACACCCACGGCGCTGTTAGGGAGGGACTTCCAGGATTTTGTCCCTGTGGTGTAGGTACACCCACGGCGCTGTAAGGGAGGGAGTTCCAGGATTTTGTCCGTTTGGTGTAGGTACACCCACGGCGCTGTTAGGGAGGGAGTTCCAAGATTTTGTCCGTGGGGTGTAGGTACACCCATGGCGCTGTTAGGGAGGGAGTTCCAGGATTTTGTCCGTGAGGTGTAGGTACACCCACGGTGCTGTGAGGGAGGGAGTTCCAGGATTTTGTCCCTGTGGTGTAGGTACACCCACGGCGCTGTTAGGGAGGGAGTTCCAGGATTTTGTCCCTGTGGTGTATGTACACCCACGGCGCTGTTAGGGAGGGAGTTCCAGGATTTTGTCCGTTTGGGGTAGATACACCCGCGGTGCTGTTAGGGAGGGACTTCCAGGATTTTGTCCGTGTGTTGTAGGTACACCCACAGCGCTGTTAGGGAGGGAGTTCCAGGATTTTGTCCCTGTGGTGTAGGTACACCCACGGCGCAGTTAGGGTGGGAGTACCAGGATTTTGTCCCGTGTAATGTAAGTACACTCACAGTGCTGTTAGGGAGGGAGTTCCAGGATTTTGTCCGTGTGGTGTAGGTACACCCACGGTGCTGTTAGGGAGGGAGTTCCAGGATTTTGTCCCTGTGGTGTAGTTACTCCCACGGCGCTGTTCGGGAGGGAGTTCCAGGATTTTGTCCATGTGGTGTAGGTACACCCACAGCGCTGTTAGGGAGGGAGTTCCAGGATTTTGTCCGTGTGGTGTAGGTACACCCATGTTGCTGTTAGGGAGGGAGTTCCAGGATTTTGTCCGTGTGGTGTAGGTACACCCACGGCGCTGTTAGGGAGGGAGTTCCAGGAAATTGTCTGTGTGGTGTAGGTACACCCACGGCGCTTTTAAGGGAGGTAGTTCCAGGATATTGTCCGTGTGGTGTAGGCACACCCACAGCGCTGTTAGGGAGGGTGTTCGAGGATTTTGTCCCTGTGGTGTAGGTACACCCACGGCGCTGTTAGGGAGGGAGTTCCAGGATTTTGTCCAGTGTGGTGTAGGTACACCCACGGCGCTGTTAGGGAGGGAGTTCCAGGATTTTGTCCGTGTGGTGTAGGTACAACCACGGCGCCATTAGGGTGGGTGTTCCAGGATTTTGTCCATGTCGGGTAGGTACACCCATGGTGCTGTTAGGGAGGTAGTTCCAGGATTTTGTCCATGTGGTGTAGGTACACCCACGGTGCTGTTAGGGTGGGACTTCCAGGATTTTGTCCGTGTGGTGTAGGTACACCCACGGCGCTGTTAGGGAGGGAGTTCCAGGAATTTGTCCCTGTGGTGTAGGTACACCCACGGCGCTGTTAGGGAGGGAGTTCCAGGATGTTGTCCCTGTGGTGTAGATACACCCACGGTGCTGTGAGGGAGGGAGTTCCATGATTTTGTCCCCTGGGGTGTAGGTATACCCACGGTGCTTTTAGGGAGGGACTTCCAGGATTTTGTCCCCTGTGGTGTAGGTACACCCACGGTGCTGTTAAGGAGGGATTTCCAGGATTTTGTCCCTGTGGTGTAGGTACACCCACGGCGCTGTAAGGGAGGGAGTTCCAGGATTTTGTCCATGTGGTGTAAGTACACCCACGGCACTGTTCGGGAGGGATTTCAAGGATTTTGTCCGTGTGGTGTAGGTACACCCACGGCGCTGTTAGGGAGGGAGTTCCAGGATTTTGTCCAGTGTGGTGTAGGTACACCCACGGCGCTGTTAGGGAGGGAGTTCCAGGATTTTGTCCAGTGTGGTGTAGGTACACCCACGGCGCTGTTAGGGAGGGAGTTCCAGGATTTTGTCCGTGTGGTGTAGGTACAACCACGGCGCCATTAGGGTGGGTGTTCCAGGATTTTGTCCATGTCGGGTAGGTACACCCATGGTGCTGTTAGGGAGGTAGTTCCAGGATTTTGTCCATGTGGTGTAGTACACCCACGGTGCTGTTAGGGTGGGACTTCCAGGATTTTGTCCGTGTGGTGTAGGTACACCCACGGCGCTGTTAGGGAGGGAGTTCCAGGAATTTGTCCGTGTGGTGTAGGTACACCCACGGCGCTGTTAGGGAGGGAGTTCCAGGATGTTGTCCCTGTGGTGTAGGTACACCCACGGCGCTGTTAGGGAGGGAGTTCCAGGATTTTGTCCCCTGGGGTGTAGGTATACCCACGGTGCTTTTAGGGAGGGACTTCCAGGATTTTGTCCCCTGTGGTGTAGGTACACCCACGGTGCTGTTAAGGAGGGATTTCCAGGATTTTGTCCCTGTGGTGTAGGTACACCCACGGCGCTGTAAGGGAGGGAGTTCCAGGATTTTGTCCATGTGGTGTAAGTACACCCACGGCACTGTTCGGGAGGGATTTCAAGGATTTTGTCCGTGTGGTGTAGGTACACCCACGGCGCTGTTAGGGAGGGAGTTCCAGGTTTTTGTCCCTGTGGTGTAGATACACCCACGGTGCTGTGAGGGAGGGAGTTCCAGGATTTTGTCCCTGTGGTGTCGGTGCACCCACGGCGCTGTTCGGGAGGGAGGTGCAGGATATTGTCCCTGTGGTGTTGGTACACCCATGGCGCAGTTAGGGAGGGAGTTCCAGGATTTTGTCCATGTGGTGTAGGTACACCCACGGTGCTGTTAGGGAGGGAGTTCCAGGATTTTGTCCGTGTGGTGTAGGTACACCCACGGTGCTGTTAGGGAGCGACTTCCAGGATTTTGTCCGTGTGGTGTAGGTACACCCACGGTGCTGTTAGGGAGGGAGTTCCAGGATTTTGTCGCTGTGTTGTAGGTACACCCACGGTGCTGTTAGGGATGGACTTCCAGGATTTTGTCCCCTGTGGTGTAGGTACACCCACGGTGCTGTTAGGGAGGGAGTTGCAGGATTTTGTCCGTGCGGTGTAGGTACACGCACGGCGCTGTTAGGGAGGGAGTTCCAGGATTTTGTCCGTGTGGTGTAGGTACACCCACAGCGCTGTTAAGGAGGGAGTTCCAGGATTTAGTCCCGGTGGTGTAGGTACACCCGCAGCTCTGTTAGGGAGGGAGTTCCAGGATTTTGTCCCTTTGGTGTAGGTACAACCACAGCGCTGTTAGGTTGGGAGTTCCAGGATATTGTCCCTGTGGTGTAGGTACACCCACGGCACTGTTAGGGAGGGAGTTCCAGGATTATGTCCGTGTGGTGCAGGTACACCCACGGCACTGTTAGGGAGGGAGTTCCAGGATTTTGTCCGTGTGGTGTAGGTACACCCACGGTGCTGTTAGGGAGGGAGTTCCAGGATTTTGCCCGTGTGGAGTAGGTACACCCACGGTGCTGTTAGGGAGGGAGTTCCAGGATTTTGTCCGTGTCGTGTTGGAACACCCACGCCACTGTTAGGGAGGGAGTTCCAGGATTTTGTCCGCGTGGTGTAGGTACACCCACGCCGCTGTTAGGGAGGGAGTTCCAGGATTTTGTGCGTGTGTTGTAGGTACACCCACGGCACTGTTATGGAGGGAGTTCCAGGATTTTGTCCGTGAGGTGTAGGAACACCCACGCCACTGTTAGGGCGGGAGTTCCAGGATTTTGTCCGTGTGGTGTAGGTACTCCCACGGCACTGTTAGGGAGGGAGTTCCAGGATTTTGTCCCTGTGGTGTAGGTACACCCATGGCGCTGTTAGGGAGGGAGTTCCAGGATTTTGTCCCTGTGGTGTAGGTACTCCCACGGCGCTGTTAGGGAGGGAGTTCCAGGATTTTGTCCGTTTGGTGTAGGTACACCCACGGCGCTGTTAGAGAGGGAGTTCCAGGATTTTGTCCCTGTGGTGTAGGTGCACCCACAGCGCTGTTAGGGAGGGAGTTCCAGGATTTTGTCCATGTGGTGTATGTACACCCACAGTGCTGTTAGGGAGGGAGTTCGAGGATTTTGTCCCGTGTGGTGTAGGTACACCCAAAGCGCTGTTAGGGAGGGAGTTCCAGGATTTTGTCCGTGTGGTGTAGGTACACCCACGGCGCTGTTAGGGAGGGAGATCCAGGATTTTGTCCGTGTGGTGTAGGTACACCCACAGCGCTGTTAGGGAGGGAGTTCCAGGATTTTGTCCGTGTGGTGTAGGTACACCCTCGGTGCTGTTAGGGAGGGAGTTCCAGGATTTTGTCCAGGTGGTGTAGGTACACCCACGGCGCTATTAGGGAGGGAGTTCCAGGATTTTGTCCGTGTTCGGTAGGTACACCCACGGCGCTGTTAGGGAGGGACTTCCAGGATTTTGTCCCTGTGGTGTAGGTACACCCATGGCGCTGTTAGGGAGGGACATCCAGGATTTTGTCCGTGTGGTGTAGGTACACCCACGGCGCTGTTAGGGAGGGAGTTCCAGGATTTTGTCCCTGTGGTGTAGGTACACCCACAGTGCTGTTAGGGAGGGAGTTCCAGGATTTTGTCCGTGAGGTGTAGGTACACCCACGGTGCTGTTAGGGAGGGAGTTGCAGGATTTTTTCCGCGTGTTGTAGGTACACCCACGGTGCTGTTAGGGAGGGACTTCCAGGATTTTGTCCGTGTGGTGTAGGTACACCCACGGCACTGTTAGGGAGGGAGTTCCAGGATTTTGTCTGTGTGGTGTAGGTACACCCACAGCGCTGTTAGGGAGGGAGTTCCAGGATTTTGTCCATGTGGTGTAGGTACACCCACGGTGCTGTTAGGGAGGGAGTTCCTGGATTTTGTCCGTGTGGTGTAGATACACCCACGGTGCTGTTAGGGAGGAACTTCCAGGATTTTGTCCGGATGGTGCAGGTACACCCACGGCGCTGTTAGGGAGGGAGTTCCAGGAATTTGTCCGTGTGGTGTAGGTACACCCACAGTGCTGTTAGGAAGGGAGTTCCAGGATTTTGTCCCGTGTGGTGCAGGTACAACCACGGCGCTGTTAGGGAGGGAGTTCCAGGAATTTGTCCCGTGTGGTGTAGGTACACCCACAGCGCAGATAGGGAGGGAGTTCCAGGATTTTGTCCGTGTGGTGTAGGTACACCCACAGCGCTGTTAGGGAGGGAGTTCCAGGATTTTGTCCGTGTGGTGTAGGTACACCCACGGCGCTGTTAGGGAGGGAGTTCCAGGATTTTGTCTGTGTGGTGTAGGTACACCCACAGCGCTGTTAGGGAGGGAGTTCCAGGATTTTGTCCGTGTGGTGTAGGTACACCCACGGTGCTGTTAGGGAGGGACATCCAGGATTTTGTCCGTGTGGTGTGGGTACACGCACGGCGCTGTTAGGGAGGGAGTACCAGGATTTTGTCTGTGAGGTGTAGGCACACCCACGGCGCTGTTAGGGTGGGAGTTCCAGGATTTTGTCCGTGTGGTGTAGGTACACCCACGGTGCTGTTTGGGAGAGAGTTCCAGGATTTTGTCCGTGTCGGTTAGGTACACCCACAGCGATGTTAGTGAGGGAGTTCCAGGATTTTGTCCGTGTGGTGTAGGTACACCCACGGCACTGTAAGGGAGGGAGTTCCAGGATTTTGTCCCTGTGGTGTAGGTACACCCACGGCGCTGTTTGGGGGGGAGTTCCAGGATTTTGTCCCTGTGGTGAAAGTACACCCACGGCGCTGTTAGGGAGGGAGGTCCAGGAATTTGTCCATGTGGTGTAGGTACACCCACGGCGCTGTTAGGGAGGGAGTTCCAGGATTTTGCCCGTGCGGTGTAGGTACACCCACGGCGCTGTAAGGGAGGGAGTTCCAGGATTTTGTCCGTGTGGTGTAGGTACACCCACGGCGCTGTTAGGGAGGGAGTTCCAAGATTTTGTCCGTGTGGTGTAGGTACACCCACAGCGCTGTAAGGGAGGGATTTCCAGGATTTTGTCTGTGTGGTGTAGGTACACCCACTGCGCTGTTAGGGAGGGAGTTCCAGGATTTTGTCCGTGTGGTCTAGGTTCACCCGCGGTGCTGTTAGGGAGGGAGTTCCCGGATTTTGTCCATGTGGTGTAGGTACACCGACACTGCTGTTAGGGAGGGAGTTCCAGGATTTTGTCCCGTGTGGTGTAGGTACACCCACGGTGCTGTTAGGGAGGGAGTTCCAGGATTTTGTCCGTGTGGTGTAGGTACACCCACTGCGCTGTTAGGGAGGGAGTTCCAGGATTTTGTCCCTGTGGTGTAGGTACACTCACAGTGCTGTTAGGGAGGAAGTTCCAGGATTTTGTCCGTGTGGTGTAGGTACACCCACAGTGCTGTTAGGGAGGAAGTTCCAGGATTTTGTCCGTGTGGTGTAGGTACTCCCACGGCGCTGTTAGGGAGGGAGTTCCAGGATTTTGTCCGTGTGGTGTAGGTACACCCACAGCGCTGTTAGGGAGGAAGTTCCAGGATTTTGTCCGTGTGGTGTAGGTACACCCACGGCGCTGTTAGGGAGGGAGTTCCAGGATTTTGTCCCGTGTGGTGTAGGTACACCCACGGCGCTTTTATGGAGGGAGTTCCAGGATTTTGTCCGTGTGGAAAGGTACTCCCACGGCGCTGTTAGGGAGGGAGTTCCAGGATTTTGTCCCGTGTGGTGTAGGAACACCCACGGCGCTGTTAGGGAGGGAGTTCCAGGATTTTTCCGTGTGTTGTAGGTACAACCACGGCGCCGTTAGGGTGGGAGTTCCAGGATGTTGTCCCTGTGGTGTAGATACACCCACGGTGCTGTGAGGGAGGGAGTTCCATGATTTTGTCCCCTGGGGTGTAGGTATACCCACGGTGCTTTTAGGGAGGGACTTCCAGGATTTTGTCCCCTGTGGTGTAGGTACACCCACGGTGCTGTTAAGGAGGGATTTCCAGGATTTTGTCCCTGTGGTGTAGGTACACCCACGGCGCTGTAAGGGAGGGAGTTCCAGGATTTTGTCCATGTGGTGTAAGTACACCCACGGCACTGTTCGGGAGGGATTTCAAGGATTTTGTCCGTGTGGTGTAGGTACACCCACGGCGCTGTTAGGGAGGGAGTTCCAGGTTTTTGTCCCTGTGGTGTAGATACACCCACGGTGCTGTGAGGGAGGGAGTTCCAGGATTTTGTCCCTGTGGTGTCGGTGCACCCACGGCGCTGTTCGGGAGGGAGGTGCAGGATATTGTCCCTGTGGTGTTGGTACACCCATGGCGCAGTTAGGGAGGGAGTTCCAGGATTTTGTCCATGTGGTGTAGGTACACCCACGGTGCTGTTAGGGAGGGAGTTCCAGGATTTTGTCCGTGTGGTGTAGGTACACCCACGGTGCTGTTAGGGAGCGACTTCCAGGATTTTGTCCGTGTGGTGTAGGTACACCCACGGTGCTGTTAGGGAGGGAGTTCCAGGATTTTGTCGCTGTGTTGTAGGTACACCCACGGTGCTGTTAGGGATGGACTTCCAGGATTTTGTCCCCTGTGGTGTAGGTACACCCACGGTGCTGTTAGGGAGGGAGTTGCAGGATTTTGTCCGTGCGGTGTAGGTACACGCACGGCGCTGTTAGGGAGGGAGTTCCAGGATTTTGTCCGTGTGGTGTAGGTACACCCACAGCGCTGTTAAGGAGGGAGTTCCAGGATTTAGTCCCGGTGGTGTAGGTACACCCGCAGCTCTGTTAGGGAGGGAGTTCCAGGATTTTGTCCCTTTGGTGTAGGTACAACCACAGCGCTGTTAGGTTGGGAGTTCCAGGATATTGTCCCTGTGGTGTAGGTACACCCACGGCACTGTTAGGGAGGGAGTTCCAGGATTATGTCCGTGTGGTGCAGGTACACCCACGGTGCTGTTAGGGAGGGAGTTCCAGGATTTTGTCCGTGTGGTGTAGGTACACCCACGGTGCTGTTAGGGAGGGAGTTCCAGGATTTTGCCCGTGTGGAGTAGGTACACCCACGGTGCTGTTAGGGAGGGAGTTCCAGGATTTTGTCCGTGTCGTGTTGGAACACCCACGCCACTGTTAGGGAGGGAGTTCCAGGATTTTGTCCGCGTGGTGTAGGTACACCCACGCCGCTGTTAGGGAGGGAGTTCCAGGATTTTGTGCGTGTGTTGTAGGTACACCCACGGCACTGTTATGGAGGGAGTTCCAGGATTTTGTCCGTGTGGTGTAGGTACACCCACGGCACTGTTAGGGAGGGAGTTCCAGGATTTTGTCCCTGTGGTGTAGGTACACCCATGGCGCTGTTAGGGAGGGAGTTCCAGGATTTTGTCCCTGTGGTGTAGGTACTCCCACGGCGCTGTTAGGGAGGGAGTTCCAGGATTTTGTCCGTTTGGTGTAGGTACACCCACGGCGCTGTTAGAGAGGGAGTTCCAGGATTTTGTCCCTGTGGTGTAGGTGCACCCACAGCGCTGTTAGGGAGGGAGTTCCAGGATTTTGTCCCTGTGGTGTATGTACACCCACAGTGCTGTTAGGGAGGGAGTTCGAGGATTTTGTCCCGTGTGGTGTAGGTACACCCAAAGCGCTGTTAGGGAGGGAGTTCCAGGATTTTGTCCGTGTGGTGTAGGTACACCCACGGCGCTGTTAGGGAGGGAGATCCAGGATTTTGTCCGTGTGGTGTAGGTACACCCACAGCGCTGTTAGGGAGGGAGTTCCAGGATTTTGTCCGTGTGGTGTAGGTACACCCTCGGTGCTGTTAGGGAGGGAGTTCCAGGATTTTGTCCAGGTGGTGTAGGTACACCCACGGCGCTATTAGGGAGGGATTTCCAGGATTTTGTCCGTGTTCGGTAGGTACACCCACGGCGCTGTTAGGGAGGGACTTCCAGGATTTTGTCCCTGTGGTGTAGGTACACCCATGGCGCTGTTAGGGAGGGACATCCAGGATTTTGTCCGTGTGGTGTAGGTACACCCACGGCGCTGTTAGGGAGGGAGTTCCAGGATTTTGTCCCTGTGGTGTAGGTACACCCACAGTGCTGTTAGGGAGGGAGTTCCAGGATTTTGTCCGTGAGGTGTAGGTACACCCACGGTGCTGTTAGGGAGGGAGTTGCAGGATTTTTTCCGCGTGTTGTAGGTACACCCACGGTGCTGTTAGGGAGGGACTTCCAGGATTTTGTCCGTGTGGTGTAGGTACACCCACGGCACTGTTAGGGAGGGAGTTCCAGGATTTTGTCTGTGTGGTGTAGGTACACCCACAGCGCTGTTAGGGAGGGAGTTCCAGGATTTTGTCCATGTGGTGTAGGTACACCCACGGTGCTGTTAGGGAGGGAGTTCCTGGATTTTGTCCGTGTGGTGTAGATACACCCACGGTGCTGTTAGGGAGGAACTTCCAGGATTTTGTCCGGATGGTGCAGGTACACCCACGGCGCTGTTAGGGAGGGAGTTCCAGGAATTTGTCCGTGTGGTGTAGGTACACCCACAGTGCTGTTAGGAAGGGAGTTCCAGGATTTTGTCCCGTGTGGTGTAGGTACAACCACGGCGCCGTTAGGGAGGGAGTTCCAGGAATTTGTCCCGTGTGGTGTAGGTACACCCACAGCGCAGATAGGGAGGGAGTTCCAGGATTTTGTCCGTGTGGTGTCGGTACTCCCACGGTGCTGTTAGGGAGGGTGTTCCAGGATTTTGTCCGTGTGGTGTAGGTACACCCACGGCGCTGTTAGAGAGGGAGTTCCAGGATTTTGTCCGTGTGGTGTAGGTACACCCACAGCGCTGTTAGGGAGGGAGTTCCAGGATTTTGTCCGTGTGGTGTAGGTACACCCACGGCGCTGTTAGGGAGGGAGTTCCAGGATTTTGTCTGTGTGGTGTAGGTACACCCACAGCGCTGTTAGGGAGGGAGTTCCAGGATTTTGTCCGTGTGGTGTAGGTACACCCACGGTGCTGTTAGGGAGGGACATCCAGGATTTTGTCCGTGTGGTGTAGGTACACGCACGGCGCTGTTAGGGAGGGAGTACCAGGATTTTGTCTGTGAGGTGTAGGCACACCCACGGCGCTGTTAGGGTGGGAGTTCCAGGATTTTGTCCGTGTGGTGTAGGTACACCCACGGTGCTGTTTGGGAGAGAGTTCCAGGATTTTGTCCGTGTCGGTTAGGTACACCCACAGCGATGTTAGTGAGGGAGTTCCAGGATTTTGTCCGTGTGGTGTAGGTACACCCACGGCACTGTAAGGGAGGGAGTTCCAGGATTTTGTCCCTGTGGTGTAGGTACACCCACGGCGCTGTTTGGGGGGGAGTTCCAGGATTTTGTCCCTGTGGTGAAAGTACACCCACGGCGCTGTTAGGGAGGGAGGTCCAGGAATTTGTCCATGTGGTGTAGGTACACCCACGGCGCTGTTAGGGAGGGAGTTCCAGGATTTTGCCCGTGCGGTGTAGGTACACCCACGGCGCTGTAAGGGAGGGAGTTCCAGGATTTTGTCCGTGTGGTGTAGGTACACCCACGGCGCTGTTAGGGAGGGAGTTCCAAGATTTTGTCCGTGTGGTGTAGGTACACCCACAGCGCTGTAAGGGAGGGATTTCCAGGATTTTGTCTGTGTGGTGTAGGTACACCCACTGCGCTGTTAGGGAGGGAGTTCCAGGATTTTGTCCGTGTGGTCTAGGTTCACCCGCGGTGCTGTAAGGGAGGGAGTTCCCGGATTTTGTCCATGTGGTGTAGGTACACCGACACTGCTGTTAGGGAGGGAGTTCCAGGATTTTGTCCCGTGTGGTGTAGGTACACCCACGGTGCTGTTAGGGAGGGAGTTCCAGGATTTTGTCCGTGTGGTGTAGGTACACCCACTGCGCTGTTAGGGAGGGAGTTCCAGGATTTTGTCCCTGTGGTGTAGGTACACTCACAGTGCTGTTAGGGAGGAAGTTCCAGGATTTTGTCCGTGTGGTGTAGGTACACCCACAGTGCTGTTAGGGAGGAAGTTCCAGGATTTTGTCCGTGTGGTGTAGGTACTCCCACGGCGCTGTTAGGGAGGGAGTTCCAGGATTTTGTCCGTGTGGTGTAGGTACACTCACAGTGCTGTTAGGGAGGAAGTTCCAGGATTTTGTCCGTGTGGTGTAGGTACACCCACGGCGCTGTTAGGGAGGGAGTTCCAGGATTTTGTCCCGTGTGGTGTAGGTACACCCACGGCGCTTTTATGGAGGGAGTTCCAGGATTTTGTCCGTGTGGAAAGGTACTCCCACGGCGCTGTTAGGGAGGGAGTTCCAGGATTTTGTCCCGTGTGGTGTAGGAACACCCACGGCGCTGTTAGGGAGGGAGTTCCAGGATTTTTCCGTGTGTTGTAGGTACAACCACGGCGCCGTTAGGGTGGGAGTTCCAGGATTTTGTCCATGTGGTGTAGGTACACCCATGGTGCTGTTAGGGAGGGAGTTCCAGGATTTTGTCCGTGTGGTGTAGGTACACCCACGGCGCTGTAAGGGAGGGAGTTCCAGGATTTTATCCCTGTGGTGTAGATACACCCACGGCGCTGTTAGGGAGGGAGTTCCATGATTTTGTCCCCTGTGGTGTAGGTACACCCACGGTGCTGTTAGGGAGGGACTTTCAGGATTTTGTCCCCTGTGGTGTAGGTACACACACAGCGCTGTTAAGGAGGTATTTCCAGGATTTTGTCCGTGTGGTGTAGGTACACCCACGGCGCTGTTAGGGAGGGCGTTCCAGGATTTTGTCCGTGTGGTGTAGGTACACCCACAGCGCTGTTAAGGAGGGAGTTCCAGGATTTAGTCCCGGTGGTGTAGGTACACCCACAGCTCTGTTAGGGAGGGAGTTCCAGGATTTTGTCCCTTTGGTGTAGGTACAACCACAGCGCTGTTAGGGAGGGAGTTCCAGGATATTGTCCCTGTGGTGTAGGTACACCCACGGCACTGTTAGGGAGGGAGTTCCAGGATTATGTTCGTGTGGTGTAGGTACACCCACGGCACTGTTAGGGAGGGAGTTCCAGGATTTTGTCCGTGTGGTGTAGGTACACCCACGGTGCTGTTAGGGAGGGAGTTCCAGGATTTTGCCCGTGTGGAGTAGGTACACCCACGGTGCTGTTAGGGAGGGAGTTCCCGGATTTTGTCCGTGTCGTGTTGGAACACCCACGCCACTGTTAGGGAGGGAGTTCCAGGATTTTGTCCGCGTGGTGTAGGTACACCCACGCCGCTGTTAGGGAGGGAGTTCCAGGATTTTGTGCGTGTGTTGTAGGTACACCCACGGCACTGTTATGGAGGGAGTTCCAGGATTTTGTCCGTGAGGTGTAGGAACACCCACGCCACTGTTAGGGCGGGAGTTCCAGGATTTTGTCCGTGTGGTGTAGGTACTCCCACGGCACTGTTAGGGAGGGAGTTCCAGGATTTTGTCCCTGTGGTGTAGGTACACCCACGGCGCTGTTAGGGAGGGAGTTCCAGGATTTTGTCCCTGTGGTGTAGGTACTCCCACGGCGCTGTTAGGGAGGGAGTTCCAGGATTTTGTCCGTTTGGTGTAGGTACACCCACGGCGCTGTTAGAGAGGGAGTTCCAGGATTTTGTCCCTGTGGTGTAGGTGCACCCACAGCGCTGTTAGGGAGGGAGTTCCAGGATTTTGTCCCTGTGGTGTATGTACACCCACAGTGCTGTTAGGGAGGGAGTTCGAGGATTTTGTCCCGTGTGGTGTAGGTACACCCAAAGCGCTGTTAGGGAGGGAGTTCCAGGATTTTGTCCGTGTGGTGTAGGTACACCCACGGCGCTGTTAGGGAGGGAGATCCAGGATTTTGTCCGTGTGGTGTAGGTACACCCACAGCGCTGTTAGGGAGGGAGTTCCAGGATTTTGTCCGTGTGGTGTAGGTACACCCTCGGTGCTGTTAGGGAGGGAGTTCCAGGATTTTGTCCAGGTGGTGTAGGTACACCCACGGCGCTATTAGGGAGGGAGTTCCAGGATTTTGTCCGTGTTCGGTAGGTACACCCACGGCGCTGTTAGGGAGGGACTTCCAGGATTTTGTCCCTGTGGTGTAGGTACACCCATGGCGCTGTTAGGGAGGGACATCCAGGATTTTGTCCGTGTGGTGTAGGTACACCCACGGCGCTGTTAGGGAGGGAGTTCCAGGATTTTGTCCCTGTGGTGTAGGTACACCCACAGTGCTGTTAGGGAGGGAGTTCCAGGATTTTGTCCGTGAGGTGTAGGTACACCCACGGTGCTGTTAGGGAGGGAGTTGCAGGATTTTTTCCGCGTGTTGTAGGTACACCCACGGTGCTGTTAGGGAGGGACTTCCAGGATTTTGTCCGTGTGGTGTAGGTACACCCACGGCGCTGTTAGGGAGGGAGTTCCAGGATTTTGTCTGTGTGGTGTAGGTACACCCACAGCGCTGTTAGGGAGGGAGTTCCAGGATTTTGTCCATGTGGTGTAGGTACACCCACGGTGCTGTTAGGGAGGGAGTTCCTGGATTTTGTCCGTGTGGTGTAGATACACCCACGGTGCTGTTAGGGAGGAACTTCCAGGATTTTGTCCGGATGGTGCAGGTACACCCACGGCGCTGTTAGGGAGGGAGTTCCAGGAATTTGTCCGTGTGGTGTAGGTACACCCACAGTGCTGTTAGGAAGGGAGTTCCAGGATTTTGTCCCGTGTGGTGCAGGTACAACCACGGCGCCGTTAGGGAGGGAGTTCCAGGAATTTGTCCCGTGTGGTGTAGGTACACCCACAGCGCAGATAGGGAGGGAGTTCCAGGATTTTGTCCGTGTGGTGTCGGTACTCCCACAGTGCTGTTAGGGAGGGTGTTCCAGGATTTTGTCCGTGTGGTGTAGGTACACCCACGGCGCTGTTAGAGAGGGAGTTCCAGGATTTTGTCCGTGTGGTGTAGGTACACCCACAGCGCTGTTAGGGAGGGAGTTCCAGGATTTTGTCCGTGTGGTGTAGGTACACCCACGGCGCTGTTAGGGAGGGAGTTCCAGGATTTTGTCTGTGTGGTGTAGGTACACCCACAGCGCTGTTAGGGAGGGAGTTCCAGGATTTTGTCCGTGTGGTGTAGGTACACCCACGGCGCTGTTAGGGAGGGAGTTCCAGGATTTTGTCCCTGTGGTGTAGATACACCCACGGTGCTGTTAGGGAGGGAGTTCCAGGATTTTGTCCCGTGTGGTGTAGGTACATCCACGGCGCTGTTAGGGAGGGAGTTCCAGGATTTTGTCCCGTGTGGTGTAGGTACACCCATGGCATTGTTAGGGAGGGAGTTCCAGGATTTTGTCCGTGTGGTGTAGGTACACCCATAGCGCTGTTAGGGAGGGAGTTCCAGGATTTTGTCCGTGTGGTGTAGGTACACCCACTGCGCTGTTAGGGAGGGAGTTCCAGGATTTTGTCCGTGTGGTGTAGGTACACTCACGGCACTGTTAGGGAGGGAGTTCCAGGATTTTGTCCCCTGTCGTGTAGGTACACCCACGGTGCTGTTAGGGAGGGAGTTCCAGGATTTTGTCCGTGTGGTGTAGGTACACCCACGGCGCTGTTAGGGAGGGAGTTCCAGGATTTTGTCCCTGTGGTGTAGATACACCCACGGTGCTGTTAGGGAGGGAGTTCCAGGATTTTGTCCGTGTGGTGTAGGTACACCCATGGCGCTGGTTGGGAGGGAGTTCCAGGATTTTGTCCATGTGGTGTAGGTACACCCACGGTGCTGTTAGGGAGGGAGTTCCAGGATTTTGTCCCTGTGGTGTAGGTACACCCACGGCGCCGTTAGGGAGGGAGTTCCAGGATTTTGTCCCTGTGGTGTAGGTACACCCACGGTGCTGTTAGGGAGGGAGTTCCAGGATTTTGTCCCATGTGGTGTAGGTACACCCACGGTGCTGTTAGGGAGGGAGTTCCAGGATTTTGTCCGTGTGGTGTGGGTACACGCACGGCGCTGTTAGGGAGGGAGTACCAGGATTTTGTCCGTGTGGTGTAGGCACACCCACGGCGCTGTTAGGTTGGGAGTTCCAGGATTTTGTCCCGTGTGGTGTAGGTACACCCACGGTGCTGTTTGGGAGAGAGTTCCAGGATTTTGTCCGTGTCGGTTAGGTACACCCACAGCAATGTTAGTGAGGGAGTTCCAGGATTTTGTCCGTGTGGTGTAGGTACACCCACGGCACTGTAAGGGAGGGAGTTCCAGGATTTTGTCCCTGTGGTGTAGGTACACCCACGGCGCTTTTTGGGGGGGAGTTCCAGGATTTTGTCCCTGTGGTGAAAGTACACCCACGGCGCTGTTAGGGAGGGAGGTCCAGGAATTTGTCCATGTGGTGTAGGTACACCCACGGCGCTGTTAGGGAGGGAGTTCCAGGATTTTATCCGTGTGGTGTAGGTACACCCACGGCGCTGTAAGGGAGGGAGTTCCAGGATTTTGTCCGTGTGGTGTAGGTACACCCACGGCGCTGTTAGGGAGGGAGTTCCAAGATTTTCTCCGTGTGGTGTAGGTACACCCACAGCGCTGTAAGGGAGGGATTTCCAGGATTTTGTCTGTGTGGTGTAGGTACACCCACTGCGCTGTTAGGGAGGGAGTTCCAGGATTTTGTCCGTGTGGTCTAGGTTCACCCGCGGTGCTGTTAGGGAGGGAGTTCCCGGATTTTGTCCATGTGGTGTAGGTACACCGACACTGCTGTTAGGGAGGGAGTTCCAGGATTTTGTCCCGTGTGGTGTAGGTACACCCACGGTGCTGTTAGGGAGGGAGTTCCAGGATTTTGTCCGTGTGGTGTAGGTACACCCACTGCGCTGTTAGGGAGGGAGTTCCAGGATTTTGTCCCTGTGGTGTAGGTACACCCACGGCGCTGTTAGGGAGGGAGTTCCAGGATTTTGTCCCGTGTAGTGTAGGTACACTCACAGTGCTGTTAGGGAGGAAGTTCCAGGATTTTGTCCGTGTGGTGTAGGTACACCCACGGTGCTGTTAGGGAGGGAGTTCCAGGATTTTGTCCCTGTGGTGTAGGTACACCCACGGCGCTGTTAGGGAGGGAGTTCCAGGATTTTGTCCATGTGGTGTAGGTACACCCACGGTGCTGTTAGTGAGGGAGTTCCAGGTTTTTGTCCCTGTGGTGTAGGTACACCCACGGCGCTGTTATGGAGGGAGTTCCAGGATTTTGTCCGTGTGGTGTAGGTACACCCACGGCGCTGTTAGGGAGGTAGTTCCAGGATATTGTCCGTGTAGTGTAGGTACACCCACGGCGCTGTTAGGGAGGGAGTTCCAGGATTTTGTCCCGTGTGGTGTAGGTACACCCACGGCGCTTTTATGGAGGGAGTTCCAGGATTTTGTCCGTGTGGAAAGGTACTCCCACGGCGCTGTTAGGGAGGGAGTTCCAGGATTTTGTCCTGTGTGGTGTAGGAACACCCACGGCGCTGTTAGGGAGGGAGTTCCAGGATTTTTCCGTGTGTTGTAGGTACAACCACGGCGCCGTTAGGGTGGGAGTTCCAGGATTTTGTCCATGTGGTGTAGGTACACCCACGGCGCTGTTAGGGAGGGAGTTCCAGGATTTTGTCCGTGTGGTGTAGGTACACCCACGGCGCTGTAAGGGAGGGAGTTCCAGGATTTTATCCCTGTGGTGTAGATACACCCACGGCGCTGTTAGGGAGGGAGTTCCAGGATTTTGTCCCCTGTGGTGTAGGTACACACACAGCGCTGTTAAGGAGGTATTTCCAGGATTTTGTCCGTGTGGTGTAGGTACACCCACGGCGCTGTTAGGGAGGGCGTTCCAGGATTTTGTCCATGTGGTGTAGGTACAACCACGGTGCTGTTAGGGAGGGAGTTCCAGGATTTTGTCCCTGTGGTGTCGGTACACCCACAGTGCTGTTAGGGAGGGAGTTCCAGGATTTTGTCCCTGTGGTGTAGGTACACCCACGGCGCTGTTCGGGAGGGAGGTGCAGGATTTTGTCCCTGTGGTGTTGGTACACCCACGGCGCTGTCAGGGAGGGAGTTCCGGGATTTTGTCCGTGTGGTGTAGGTACACCCACGGCGCTGTTAGAGAGGGCGTTCCAGGATTTTGTCCATGTGGTGTAAGTACACCCACGGCGCTGTTCGGGAGGGATTTCCAGGATTTTGTCCGTGTGGTGTAGGTACACCCACGGCGCTGTTAGGGAGGGAGTTCCAGGTTTTTGTCCCTGTGGTGTCAGTACACCCACGGCGCTGTTCGGGAGGGAGGTGCAGGATTTTGTCCCTGTGGTGTTGGTACACCCACGGCGCTGTCAGGGAGGGAGTTCCGGGATTTTGTCCGTGTGGTGTAGGGACATCCACGGCGCTGTTAGGGAGGGAGTTCCAGGATTTTGTCCCTGTGGTGTAGGTACACCCATTGCGCTGTTAGGGAGGGAGTTCCAGGATTTTGTCCGTGTGGTGTAGGTACACCCACAGCGCTGTTAGGGAGGGAGTTCCAGGATTTTGTCCCTGTGGTGTAGGTACACCCACGGTGCTGTTAGGGAGGGAGTTCCAGGATTTTGTCCGTGTGGTGTAGGTACAACCACGGCGCTGTTAGGGTGAAAGTTCCAGGATTTTGTCCCTGTGGTGTAGGTACACCCACAGAGCTGTTATGGAGGGAGTTCCAGGATTTTGTCCGTGTAGTGTAGGTACACCCACGGCGCTGTTAGGGAGTGAGTTCCAGGATTTTGTCCGTGTGGTGTAGGTACACCCACGGCGCTGTTAGGGAGGGAGTTCCAGGATTTTGTCCGTGTGGTGTAGGTACACCCACGGCGCTGTTAGGGAGGGAGTTCCAGGATTTTGTCCGTGTGGTGTAGGTACACCCACGGCGCTGTTAGGGAGGGAGTTCCAGGATTTTGTCCGTGTGGTGTAGGTACACCCACCTCCGACTCACCCCCTCCCTCCCTATCTCTGTAACGTCCTCCAGCCCCAACAAATCCCGTCCTCCTGTTCAAATCCCTCCCTCATCCCCTCCCTCCCTATCTCTGTAACCTCCTCCAGCCCCTACAATTCTCATCCTCCTGTTCAAATCCCTCCCTCACCCCCTCCCTCCCTATCTCTGTAACCTCCTCCAGCCCCTACAATTCTCACCCTCCTGTTCAAATCCCTCCCTCATCCCCTCCCTCCCTATCTCTGTAACCTCCTCCAGCCCCTTCAATTCTCATCCTCCTGTTCAAATCCCTCCCTCACCCCCTCCCTCCCTATCTCTGGAACCTCCTACAACCCTCCGAGATCTCTGCTCTCTGCTGATTCCAGCCTCTCGAGCCTCCCCCCGATTCCCATCGCTCCGCCATTGGCGGCCGGGCCTGCAGCTACCTAGGAAGACCCGAACCTCTCGAACCCCCTCCCTAAACCTCTCAGCAGCGCTGCCTCTCTCTCTGTGTCTGTCTCTGTGTCTCTCGCTCTCTGTCTGTCTCTCTCTCGCTCTGTCTCTCTCTCTATGTCTGCCTCTCTCTTGCTCTGTCTGTCTCTCGCTCTGTCTTTCTCTCTCTCTCTCTGTCTCTCGCTCTGTCTGTCTCTCTCTCCCACGATCTGTCTGCCTCCCTGTTGTCTCTCTCGCTGTCTCCCTCTCTCTTTGTCTTTCTCCCTCTCTCTGTGTCTCTCGATCTGTCTGTCTCTCTCTCTCTCTCTGTGTCTCTCTCCCACGATCTGTCTGCCTCCCTGTCTGTCTCTCGCCCTCTGTCTCTCTCTCTCGCTGTCTCCCTCTCTCTATGTCTGTCTCCCTCTCTCTGTGTCTCTCGATCTGTCTGTGTCTCTCGATCTGTCTGTCTCTCGCCCTCTGTCTCTCTCTCTCGCTGTCTCCCTCTCTCTATGTCTGTCTCCCTCTCTCTATGTCTGTCTCCCTCTCTCTGTGTCTCTCGATCTGTCTGTGTCTCTCTCTCTCTGTCTGTCTCTCTCTCCGTCTGTCTCTCTCGCTGTCTCCCTCTCTCTATGTCCCTCGATCTGTCTGTCTCTCTCGCCCTTTCTCTCTCTGTCTCTCTCCATTTATCTGTCTCTCTCACTCTCTCTTTAAAACCTCCCTCTCTGAGATATTCGTCTCCTGTCCCTAAACATCTCCTCACGGGACTTGGGGTCAGATTGTGTTGTGTAATCTTTCCTGTCAAGGGTCCCGAAGATATTTTACTGGGTTGAAGGCGCTATGCGAATGCAAGGTCTTGTGACTCAGTCACGAAGGTGAAGAGCGCCATCGTGTGGTGGATGGGCCACATGCAACGGAACAGTCGCCTCTTGAGTGTGGGCAGCTCCCATCACCAGATCTGGGTCACAGACTGCGCACAGCAAGAGCCCAGGACAAGAACACACGGGACAAATGACCGGTTCATTCAATCTGCTTCATCAGGAGGATTGCATCCACACAGAATGTTCCACAAACTCACACAACTCACATCAGAGAGAACCAGAACCGGACAAGTGTGTGATGGGGACAGTGTAGAGGGAGATTTACTCTGTATCTAACCCCGTGCTGTACCTGTCCTGGGAGTGTTTGATGGGGACGGTGCAGAGGGAGCTTTACTCTGTATCTAACCCCGTGCTGTACCTGTCCTGGGAGTGTTTGATGGGAACAGTGTAGAGGGAGCTTTACTCTGTATCTAACCCCGTGCTGTACCTGTCCTGGGAATGTTTGATGGGGACAGTGTAGAGTGAGCTTTACTCTGTATCTAACCCCGTGCTGTACCTGTCCTGGGAGTGTTTGATGGGGACAGTGTAGATGGAGATTTACCCTGTATCTAACCCCGTGCTGTACCTGTCCTGGGAGTGTTTGATGGGGACAGTGTAGAGGGAGATTTACTCTGTATCTAACCTCGTGCTGTACCTGTCCTGGGAGTGTTTGATGTGGACAGTGTAGAGGGAGCTTTACTCTGTATCTAACCCCGTGCTGTACCTGTCCTGGGAGTGTTTGATGGGGACAGTGTAGAGGGAGCTTTACTCTGTATCTAACCACGTGCTGTACCTGTCCTGGGAGTGTTTGATGGGGACAGTGTAGAGGGAGCTTTACTCTGTATCTAACCCCGTGCTGTACCTGTCCTGGGAATGTTTGATGGGGACAGTGTAGAGTGAGCTTTACTCTGTATCTAACCCTGCGCTGTACCTGTCCTGGGAGTGTTTGATGGGGACAGTGTAGAGGGAGCTTTACTCTGTATCTAACCCCGTGCTGTACCTGTCCTGGGAGTGTTTGATGGGGACGGTGTAGAGGGAGCTTTACTCTGTATCTAACCCCGTGCTGTACCTGTCCTGGGAGTGTTTGATGGGGACAGTGTAGAGGGAGATTTACTCTGTATCTAACCCCGTGCTGTACCTGTCCTGGGAGTGTTTGATGGGGACGGTGTAGAGGGAGCTTTACTCTGTATCTAACCCTGTGCTTTACCTGTCCTGGGAGTGTTTGATGGGGACAGTGTAGAGGGAGCTTTACTCTGTATCTAACCCCGTGCTGTACCTGTCCTGGGAGTGTTTGATGGGGTCAGTGTAGAGGGAGCTTTACTCTGTATCTAACCCCATGCTGTACCTGTCCTGGGAGTGTTTGATGGGGACAGTGTAGAGGAGCTTTACTCTGTATCTAACCCCGTGCTGTACCTGTCCTAGGAGTGTTTGATGGGGAAAGTGTAGAGGGATCTTTACTCTGTATCTAACCCCATGCTGTACCTGTCCTGGGAGTGTTTGATGGGGACAGTGTAGAGGGAGATTTACACTGTATCTAACCCCGTGCTGTACCTGTCCTGGGAGTGTTTGATGGGGACAGTGTAGAGGGAGCTTTACTCTGTATCTAACACCGTGCTGTACCTGTCCTGGGAGTGTTTGATGGGGACAGTGTAGAGGGAGATTTACTCTGTATCTAACCCCGTGCTGTACCTGTCCTGGGAGTGTTTGATGGGGACGGTGTAGAGGGAGATTTACTCTGTATCTAACCCTGTGCTGTACCTGTCCTGGGAGTGTTTGATGGGGACAGTGTAGAGGGAGCTTTACTCTGTATCAAACCCCGTGCTGTACCTGTCCTGGGAGTGTTTGATGGGGACAGTGTAGAGGGAGCTTTACTCTGTATCTAACCCCATTCTGTACCTGTCCTGGGAGTGTTTGATGGGGACAGTGTAGAGGGAGATTTACTCTGTATCTAACCCCGTGCTGTACCTGTCCTGGGAGTGTTTGATGGGGACGGTGTAGAGGGAGATTTACTCTGTATCTAACCCCGTGCTGTACCTGTCCTGGGAGTGTTTGATGGGGACAGTGCAGAGGGAGATTTACTCTGTATCTAACCCCGTGCTGTACCTGTCCTGGGAGAGTTTGATGGGGACAGTGTAGAGGGAGATTTACTCTGTATCTAACCCCGTGCTGTACCTGCCGATAGCTGAAGTGTACCCCCAACCCCCAC